>JAQIWP010001828.1:0-13094 GCA_034695525.1 Euzetes globulus
GATCTTTAATTAAATTAGAGTTAATTTATGTCTAATTAAACAAATAATTTTGGTTTCCTTCAACTAATTTGGATTAAATTCTTGCAATTTTTTTTTCAAACTCATGAAACTCAGGCGAAATTTTATTTTATCTCTGAAAAAGTTCAAGGATATTACGTATCTAATCGATTACGTATTTTGCATTAAAATTTTCAACTTAATTGAATTATTTCAAAATTTGTTTGTGGATAACCCTTGACATTTTCGTCAAAATTCCTTCAAGTCTTCAGTGACCAAATTTATTTAGTTCTAGTCAATTCTCACAGGAATGGACACAATAATGATAAAATATCTCTTGAGTTTTGTACAAAAAAAGTAGGTTAAGACAACCAGACACGCAGTAATAGAAATTCTATATTGCTACTAATTGGATCTATGCGAATTTATTTTATAATAATTGATGAACTTCATTTCCATTGTTTATGCAACTAAGATTCGGTGCATATTATATTGGATAAAGTACCTGATTCACTTGAACCTTATTAGTGAGTTATAGCAAGTTATCTTTCTGATTGGTAGTTTTCCATTAAAGATTAATGATAACTTTGATGATATGATTACTTTTTTCCTAGCTATAAAGCGAACGATTTTTCATTCAAAGCAAAACATTTCATTAAAATTTCAAAGCATTTTTGCGAATAACTATTGTTTGAACGACTGCTTCAAAAAAAAAATGTTACGTTAAAAACAATTCTAAAGTAGACCATGAATTTTATATGACATCAAATCTAAATTAAAACGAAAATATAATTTAATAATTTTGTCTGGAATTCAATTTATTCCAGTGCTTTGTTTAGAGCTTTTAAATCAGATATGATTTCATATAAATGCTTTGCATTAAAATTTTAGGCCAAATTATGGAACAGTTTTCCGAAAATATGCGTTTCTTTGACTAATCATATAATTTATTCTCACTTTATCTCTAAATTAATGCTTTCATTAGAAAATATGTTTTGATATTTTTGTTATTTTCCAAACTTATGTTCCACTCAGTTATTATTAGTCTCTTTAGATGATTGATTATATTTCAGTATTTTAATTAAAACAATGTTTAAATTAAATGATTGAAATATTTTCAACAATAATTTCAACGAAGAGGTTGTTTTGGACCCATTTGGGACTCTAATCTATAACATATAGAGACGGCCTAAAAGAGAATTTCTAGAAAGTTTCTCAGAGAAAGTTTCTAGAGAGTTTCTCTTAACAAAATTTACTCGGACAAAAAATAGAAATTTTCTTTTTATTATTCATATTGTTATTTTATTTCGATAAAACTTAAAGCCTGAGTTAGTGGCAACTGTAACAAACGTAATGGAGTAATAAAATCGCATATAGAGACCACTTTAGAATATTTAAAATGGGCCGACCATTGAATATAATAAGTTAAGAAGTGTTCAGACTCTCCGACTTTCATAATAACTTCTAATTGTCTCTATGAAACGATAATCAATTTTATATTATTCCAAAATAGCTTAGAGTTCATTTATACTTAATTAAAGTTAAAATATCAGTCAGACAGGCATTTAGAGCCTTTGTTATCATAAATAAATAGTCTAATATTTTTTAGTTTTAATTCCCATAACACATATGAATAATTGAATCTTTTTAATTTAGAATGGCTGAACGATTTAGAAATTAATTGAATCATTCCCACATAGCATATTTACGTCAAATTAAATTTTTTTCCCTTGAATTAGGCCCTAATTGCAATAGTGGTAATTGTTCAGTCACCATAAAAAAAATTGCAAATGGGTCGACCATTGAAACAAATATTAGAATATTCCCCCATTGAAATACATGAGACATTAAGAGAAAGTTTCTCAAAATAAAAAGATTATTTCTATTTTGCCACCTCTAATAACATAGCAGCAATGTGCTTTCATATAGAGTCGTATACCAGCAAAACCAAATATAAAACCACTCAACATAATAGACCTTTGAAAGTATATGTCCCTTTCTCAATCATTTTTCTCTTTTCAAATAGAAGAAGAACTTGACCAGCAAATATTTCTTTCATTTGTTGGTATTAGTGACAAACATCACTAGGTATATGGCAGAGATCAGATATAACAATTATGTTTCCAACTTCCTCCCCTGATCATTTAAAACAACTATAAAGCTTTCTTTTAATTTAATGCTTTATATGTGGATACTAGAGGCGATTTTTAATTTTTAATCCTTTCTTAAGAAAATTCGTTTACATTTTATGACACAAAATATAAATTGTATTTCACTTATTAGAGTATAAACTGTCTGAAGAGTTTCAAATACAAGTCTTAATGCGATTAATATTCTGATTGGACAGTGAAGTGGCTTTGCAGGGGTTCAGTGTTTGGCAGAGAGCTTCAATCACGTGAAATATGGTCTCCTAAAATCGAAGCCGAGTGCTTCTGGTAAGTGTTATGGGTAAGCTATCCTGTCAGCTTGCATACTTTTATTGCAGAAAATGTTAAACAAAGAGCAAAGACAATTAAATTTTTATAAAGTGGAAGACTGAATGTTTTGTTATTTGATAGCTTCATGTGTTTTATTTTCTCATTTATTGTCGGAAAGAGAAAAGTTTTGTGTTCTTAGAAGTAATTCAATTAGAATTTAAATCGAAAGGCTTTTCAAAGTAAAGGCAGATAGTTCTGCAACAAATTGGAAATTTCTGTTATCACATTGCGTTGATTTGTCGAATGTTGTGCTGAGAGAAGACAACATTTGAAAAATTGATTATAAACTAAGTTGCAAACAAATACAAAGACAAATAAGAAAAGAAAACATCGAACTATCAATCGAAGGCATCATTTCATTGCTTTTTTTTGTTGAGAATTAAATTGAAGTAATGGAAGAAAAATTGAAAGAAAAAATTGCTTCAAATGTTTAAAACTCATAAAAGATGTGTTAGAAACGAAAAATCGATTCTTGTTTATTATAACTAGAGATGGCCAAATAGAAATAATCTTTTTATATTGAGAAACTTTCTCTTAATGGTTTTTCTATGGTCGGCCCATGTATTTCAATGGGGAAATATTCTAATATTTTCTTTCAATGGTCGGCCCATGTACAATATTTTTTGGTGTTAGAACAATTGCCACTATTGGAATTAAGGCCTAATTAAAGGAAAAAGTTTAAATTTGACGTAAATATTTTTGATGGGAATTATTCATTCAATTTCTAAGATCTTTCAGCCATTCTAAATTAAAAAGATTCAATTATTTAATTGACCATTTATGATAACAAAGGTCTGTCTGACTGACATTTTAACTTTGCGTTAAGTATAGAAGATCTCTAACGAGGGAATTTTTTCAATATGGCGAGCAGATTTTATATGTTCTAGATAATTAATGTTATTTTGAACAATATAAGACTCTATTGAAATTAACTAGCCCGCTACTGGGTACCTAGATTATTATTTAAACTTTATAGAAACCGTTACTTAAGTTTTCAATTCATTTTTGTATTATTTCTTTGTTTTGTAGATTTTGTTGATTAATAGAAAGCTAAATTAAAATAAGCAATAATTTTTTGTTAAGGTTTCTAAATCAGTGTAAAATATTGGAATAAAAGTTAAATTCTGATTATTCAAGATATAATAGCTTTATTGAAAATATGAGAAAATAAGTTCTAGACCAAGTCAAATTGTTTAATTTAATATTATTTTGAACAAATTATATTTGACCATTTCCAAGATAATACCTTTTTCTCAATAGAAGTTTTCCAATGATTGAGGTTGCATGAGTATTTTAATTTGTTTTATATATGTCAAAAAAAATCTAAAATTTCTCCATTTATCTTCTAAATTTTAATTATTTCAATATAATTAAATAAAAAAATAATAATTAAAATAGACTTAAGAAAAAAAACCTGGCCATCGATTGTCTTTTTCACTGATCATAATTTTCCAGCCATTGATTGCAAGTAAAAAAAACTTTCAGAACTGAAGACAAGTTTTTCATTGAAACGGTTCTCATATTTTTTTGAGTAGAATTAGAGAAATAAACGGTTGTTTTGATGTCATTAAAATTATTGGCAGTCTTTCAATGGGTTGATGGTCTAGGTACCCAGTAGCGGGCTAGCCAATTTCAAATGAGGCTCATATTGTTCAAAATAACATTAAGTACCTAGAACATATAAGACCTGCGGAACATATTGAAATATTTTCCTCGTCAGAAGGCTCTGTGAGAAGCTTTGCAGATGACTATAATATTGATAAGATCAATGAACAAGATGCAGCATTTTTTCATTTTAAAAATTTATTCACTAGAATAGACTTTTGGTAAATTTGTTTTAACAAATTCCTATGAAAATTAAAGTAAACTCAATTTAATGTCAAAAAACGAACTATAGTAGGTGACTATTAACTAGGACACATCATTCTTAATAGTCGTTTGCGGTAGAAAATATTATTCAAAATAAATAAAAGATTTGACAAAATAGTAGTCGCCATAAATTAAGGCCTGGTCACTATTGCCCTTATTTGCGTTGGGACCACCACCTGTTCCATTGACGATAAGGGCCGGTATTTTGTATTCCTTCTTACCGTCAGCTCTAAATTTGCTCGAAAACAGTGACTCCATTATCTTCTGTGCGGACAACAAATATTTTGTCTGATTTGTATGAATATAGAGCTCAAAAAGACCCGAAGTCGCTATGGCTGCCGAAGAGGTGTCCCGAGGAATGTAAGGGTATTTGTCTTTGGGTACATCAAAGTCCCAGTACGGCACACCATCTTCTGGCAGGTGATCCACATAATATTTGGCAACATTTTTGGCCGCTTCCAGAATATGACTCATATTTGTGTATTTATATGCAGTCATGAAGCCGTTGATGAGCCAGGCCTGACCTCTAGACCAGCATGATGAATCAGAATAGCCCTGAGCAGTGTATTTGCGGACAACAGCGCCGGTAGTTTCGTTGAATGAAACGACGTGCCAACTGCTGTGGTCTTTCCTCAAATGATTTTCAATTGTTTTGTTTGTATGACTGACAGCCATCTCATAGTAGGTCTGATTTCCGGACAGCAGATGAGCTCTGAATAGAAGTTCCAAGTTCATCATATTGTCCACTATGACTTGAAACTCATCTGGATATTTTGTCGGATGTTCTTTATCAGAGTTCCAAGAGCGAATACAACCCACTTTTTCTGTAAGTATGTGGTTCAAACAAAATTTTAGGTTATAAATTATGCATGATCAATATAATTTACCATTGAACCTAGTTGCCGCATGCTTAGCTGCATTTATGATAATATCTGAGTAACTTTTATTCTTGATAAAATCATAACCCAGGCCGTAGGAGAGTTCGATTTCAAAGCCAATATCATGTTTGTATGTATTGAACTGATTCTTGTACATTCCATCAGTGGCCTTAATAGCCAGCTCCTTCCAAGTGTTGTTTCCAGTATAATGATAGAGTTGCCATAAAATGCCAGGGTACATTCCGGATTCAAACTTTGAAAACCCCTTTGTTATCCAGGCCGAGGATTCTGGGTCTCCATGCCAGGGGTATTCAACCCCCGTTTTTACGGTCTTTGCCACTCTTGTGTATTGTTTGACCGCAAAGTCAACCAATTGTTTGCGGCTCACACTCACCACAAATGGTGTCAAAAATACGAATAAAATAATTAGTTTATCCATATTTTAATGTTGAACTCAATAAATAAAATGGTGGTTCATATACATATATTTTTTTAATTCACTTTTGTGAACAAAAACACCTGAAGGTAATTATCATTAATTGTTTGAGAGATTCTTTCCACATAATGTAAGATTTGTTTGATAATAATTTGGATTAATATTAACTAATGATCGCATTATTTTTTAAGAAGAATCTTGTATCAATTAATCAGCAAAAAAGTTTCCCTTAGAACATTTAAAGAGCAAAATAATGTTAAGTTACTTGTTTTTTGACATTTTTAATACTAATTGTATTTGTTTTTAGAGGTAATAGAATAGTGGCTCCCATAGAATATCCGGGTACATTCTTAATTCCTTATTTATTGCTTACTATATTGTTGAAGTGACATTTTCTATTTCTATTAACCAATCTAGCACTAATTTGCACAAGTTTAACATTGTATGTGCAAAAAAACTGGAAAAAATATGAAAATCCCTTTTCTGAACACCAAAGCCCTCGGTAACAAAGACTTGCTGATAAATAAGGTTTTGATAAGAATTATGTAAGGATAAGCAGACAATAATAGATTAGTGTCAAGGTTATCCTTAACAAATAAGTCTTCACTTAATTGATATTAATTTACTTAGTTTTACTTTATAAAAAATAATCCGGATCAATAAATAATATGAAACAATTAATTGTTTTATTTGCATTTTTATTGCCATTTGTATTGAGTGTCAGTCGTAAAGAATTGGTAGACTTTGCGGTTAAACAGTACTCAAGAGCTGCTCAGTCTATAAAAACAGGAGTCCAATACCCGTTCCATGGAATACCAGAGTCCGACAAATGGCAAACCCATGACAAAGGAATATTCGAGTCTGGAATGTACCCTGGTGTACTCTGGCAGCTCTACCACTATACTGGCAACGCATCCTGGAAGGATCTGGCTATTAAGGCAACCGATGGCATATATTCTGATCAGTTCTTGACCAGTACTCACGACATTGGCTTTATGATCGATAATTCCTACGGATTGGGCTATGATTTCACTAAAAATTCAAGTTATCCATCAATTATCGTAAACGCTGCTAAACACTTGGCAACCAGATTTAGTGGTAAGGACTTATTTTAGAGTGTTCAAGATAAAATAAGGAATAATTTTTAATCAGATAAAGTGGGTTGCATTCGCTCTTGGAATTCCCCAGCAAAATACTCAGGAGAGTTTTGGGTCATAGTGGACAATATGATGAACTTGGAACTTCTATTCAGAGCTCATATGCTTTCCGGAAATAAGACCTACTATGAGATGGCTGTCAGTCATACAAACAAAACAATTGAAAATCATTTGAGGAAAGACCACAGCAGTTGGCACGTCGTTGCTTTTAACGAAACTACCGGCACTGTTGTCCGCAAGTTTACTGCACAGGGCTATTCTAACTCATCATGCTGGTCTAGAGGCCAAGCCTGGCTCATCAATGGCTTCATGACTACATATAAATACACTAAAATGTCGCACATTCTGGAAGCGGCCAAAAATGTTGCTGACTATTATGTGGATCATCTGCCAGAGGATGGCATTCCCTACTGGGACTTTGATGTGCCCAAAGATAAATACCCTTATATTCCTCGGGACTCGTCTTCAGCAGCCATTGCCTCTTCGGGTCTGATCGAGCTCTATATCCATACAAATGACTCGAAGTATTTGTTTGCCGCCAATAAGATAATGGAGTCATTGTTTTCGGTCAAATATAGAGCCGACGGTAAGAAGGAGTATAAAATACCAGCCCTTTTCGTCAACGGTACTGTTGCCGGTCCTAATGCTGCCCAAGGAAAGTATGACCTAGCTCTTAGTTATGGTGATTATTATTATGTAAAATCATTTCAATATTTTGCTTGAATCAATTGTTCAATCATTTTATTGCCAAGGCTTATTTAATAAATATTTGTTCATGTACTCAATTTTTAATTATATTGGCTAAACTATTTCAAAGTTTTAAAGTTCTAGATAAGACAAAAGTAAACCTGGTCAAGTGCCTTTGGTAAATTATAAATAATCAACCTAGTCAAGTATTTTCAATGTTCTATCTTGCTATTATAAAATAAATTGGTAAAATTAAGTAAGAATTATTGGATCATTATAGAACTCATATTATTATCACTTACATTAATTTTAATCTAATTGATTTAATATTACCTTGTTAAATAATATATTAAGCTTAATTATTTGACCAGTTTTTCAATCAGTTCGGAGGCTTTGACTAATCCGTTAGAGTTAGCCATTCGTTTGGAGGCGGCCTTAAGTCTATCTTTCAAATCATTGTCATTTAATAACTTGTCAATGGCACCGAGAAGTTCTTGTTCTGTGCAAGTATGGCCTTCCACTCGTATTCCATATCCATTTTCATGAACACTCTGTGCGTTATCGAACTGATCGCCAAACAAAGGCATTACAATCAAAGGCTTGCCCTGGGTCAATGTTTCGGTGAGTGTGTTGTTCCCGCCGTGAGTTATCACCAAATCGACTAATGGCAACACTTTTGTCTGCGGCACAGAGTTCTGACCCCACATATTGTCCGCCAATTCATATGTGTCTCCCAAAAGACCTTTCGATACAATGAATTTATGCGGAGATTTGGACAGAATGTTAATCAATCGTTTAGTTAACGGAATATCAAAAGAACCCATTGATCCCAAAGAGAAGTAAACCAACTTTTCCTTATTGTTGTCATTATTTTTTAATGATTCAGGTAATTCAAATTTTTGCGCACCACTTCTCATGATAGAGTCCACTCGGAACCACTTGTCAGGAATAGGTCTGATATCTGTGTAATCCAGTTCTTCGGGATACACATAAAGATTGAGGTAGGGCGACTCAGGAATGCATCTCTTATTAGTTATTTCTGGAAATCCGTTTTCTTTTAGCCATTTATTGTATTTATTAGTGTGTTTTGCAAAAATATCCTCGGTCTCTTTGCTGCACTCTTCCCATTCTTTCCATTCTTTTGAAGACTTAAAGCCATTTGTAGGTAAACCTGGTTTGTCATTAAAATCAATCAAAATTTGATTAACATTAAGCAACATTTTTGTAATATTCTTGAAAATTGAATGTTTTAAAGTTCAATATTTAAAACTTCAAAGGGCAGTAGTAATGTCAGATTAACTTGACATGATTTTTATTTAAAATAATGTTTTGCTTGATTAAAAAAAATGTGCTTCAAGTTTGAAAAAATAAATAATGACTTGAATTTTAGTCTGAAAAACGTATATATTATATCAATAAACAATTAGGTGCTCTGATGATCTATTAGGTTTTGTTAAATGGAACAATTTTTATTTTCGCTTGAACCCTGGTAGAATTTCATTGACTTTAGCAAGCCACTGTAATACTAACCTGACATTGCTGGTGGCAATTTTCCATCACTACCGATTATAGATAATGGATTTGGACTGAAGAGTTGAACCCAGGGCTTATCCGAATATATGAATATTGGTAGACCACAAAAGTGGTCCAGTACAAATATATCAGGCTGATATTTGTCGACTATTCCTTTAAGAATAGGCTGGCATTTAATAGTTTTATCGATCAGATCTGACAGAAAATCTGAGCCCAACATAATTTTTGCTTTTTCTAGGGGTGACAGGGATGCCATCATGCCGACCTTGGAGAGGCCGTCTGCAGGGGCCTGACCAGGCTTCGTAACTTTCTTTTCGTCTGCAATATCTAGCAGTTCTTCATGAAATCCATACGAAACCAGTCGTCCCTCAAATGCTTTGTCGACAGCGAATACTATGTTATGTCCACGGCTTTGAAGAGCCTCTGCCAGACCTATGCAGGCGTTCACGTGTCCGACGCCTTCCATCGGCGCTAACAAAATGGTCAACTTTTTCGGCATTTTTTTAATGATGAGTTTATTCTTGTATTTACTTCTTGTATAAACTGGGAATTTGAAGAGGAAATGAAAAGAGGCTCACATTTTATACTTTATGACAAATATCGACCGAATTGCACACATTATCTAATCATACAATTTATTGACTAAAAAAATAACTGAACTTTCAACATCCAAAGCTCAATCTAATTCATATCTCAATTGAAGAATTTTAACTTAATTTAATGTCATAATTAAATTGACATTGATCAATCAACAATGATTAAGGATACTTGAGAATAATTTTTAAGGTTATTATTAGGTATAGAACTGATAGTAAAATTCATGGGATAATTGATAAATGTAACGTCTGAATGGCGGTCAACACTAAGGGGCTCGAGTTTTGTTTATACCGTTTTCCCTCAGATTATACGGCATGCTGGCATAAGTGAAATTGACAATTTTCTTAAAAAGGCTTTATGGTGTCTCCTGGTATAAAGTGAGGGAAATATTTTTAAACAAATAAGTAATAATTTTGTTTTTAAACAATAATTCTTCAAGTTAATATTATGGCAAATATAACACGTATCATAATAAAAGTTCTCGTGAATTATGGGATTTTTAGTAACTTTCCAATTTCGATTTTCAATTTGGTTTATACCGGCATGCCGCACAATGTGAGGGAATACGGTATTTAAATTATAAAATGCTCCTTGTTTATAATAAATCTCATTGTAAAATTATGTACTACTTCAGGTAAGACTGCTAACTGTTAGGTGGCTCTAAAATTACTATTTTTTTTGTATTTTTAATTGAGTATAATATATGTATATAATTAATAATGGCCTAAATGTATGGCCACTCACAGATACATTACAATTTCATTTTATGCCAGACATACAAAATCCGAACTGAATAGACTATTTGATTCAAAACTATGCTGATAACTGAAAGACTAGCCCTGTGCTAGAACTAGCTCTATATATCGATGTCCCCAATATTTTAAATAATATTTAAAAAATATGCTGGTTAATCTTAAATGAACTAAATTTAACCCATTTTCAAAAATATTTATTAATTAAAATAATGTTTGTTTTGTGATTTTTTAAAATATTTAATTACAATTGAGTTAATTACAATTGATTTAACCTTGATTTAATTATAAAAATTTATATAAAAAGACTGTCAAAGCAGATAAATGATTATTTATTTTGTAATAATTATTGATATTGTTATAAAATGATTTCCGATAAGTTATTTCCTTTATTCTTAGTTAATTTATTAAATAATAGTATCAATAACAATTATGAGACCTCGAAATGTGAGCCATTAGTGTTGACCCCATATATTGAATCGAACCGATTAGTTGAGGCCAAGGGCTTGAGTGCTGTCAAATATTTCCTCCGTGAATTTGGTATCGAAAGCTATTCGGGATTTTTGACAGTTGACAAGAAATATGACAGCAATTTATTCTTCTGGTTCTTTCCTTCTCAGGTAAACAATCGATTTGTAATTTGCTGGCATAGTTATTCTCATTTTTACTGTTCTTGACAATACTCATAATATTCAAATTAGTAATCTTGTTATTTGTATGCAGATATAAAATAAATTGGTCATTGTTTAATATTTAAGCAAAGTATTGATTTATAATCTTATTAAAAGATGTTTTTCTTTTAAAAAATTGTATAATTTACAGACACAAATGATTAAATTACATAGATGACTGTAATGATTCATTTTTTATAAATGCACAGAAGAATCCTGAAACAGCACCTCTCATATTATCGCTCAACGGAGGACCTGGAGTTTCATCATTAATGGGCTTATTTTCGGAAAATGGTCCCTTTTATGTGAACGAGGACATGCAATTAGTTAGAACCAATTATTCGTGGACTCAAGACTTTTCAATTGTTTATATCGATAATCCAGTCGGAAGTGGATTCAGTTATACTATGAATAGTGAAGGCTTTGCTCGAAACCAAACAACAATTGCCGAACATCTCTATCAATGTCTGCAAAAGTTTTTCATACTATTCAATGAATACAGAGATAACAAGTTTTATGTGACGGGCAATTCTTATGCCGCCAAATTTATTGCTGCTCTTGGCTACAAATTGCATCATATGTCCAGCTCATCAAACATCAACTTTAATGGAATTGTTATTGGAAATCCAATGATTGATCCAGTTTCAATGTTGGACTTCGGGCCAATTCTCTATCAAATTGGACTCATTGATGAAAATCAACTGAATCATTTCAATGACATAACAATTAAGACTATCGATGCCATACAAAATAAAAACTTTCTAGATGCACTTATGCTGCAGGATCAATTAATTGGTAAAACAATATTTTCATACTTTTTTAATATTATCACAAAGTTTTAAACTTTGGAATATATCTCCTATTACTAAATTATTCCACCTTCATTATCAATTTACTACAATACAGGAGATCAGGGTATTAATCAGGGGTGTTCAAGGGGGGGGGATTTCCTGAAGTATCCTCCTAGATTTGAAAATTGGCCCTAGAGAAATACCCTATCAGGCTTTAGAAAAAAATGGCCGCCGAGCTTCGCGTGACTGCCATTTTTCGTTATGGCGGCCAAAAAAGTGGTTATTTTGTTAAATTAAGCTAATTAACGGTTTAATTTACCAAAAATAAGCGTATTCAAGAACAAAATGGCTGATTTTTGGGCTGCCATTTTGAAAATATCGCCTCTCTATATCCCCCTAGGGTCACGGACCTCGCACACCCTGGTATTAATGTCTGAATCTGAGTTGAATTTTTCTTAAAGTAAATGGTTTAGAACAATTTGGCCCACCGCCATCTTAACCAGCATTGTAAATAGAACTTGGTTACTAGTTTTTATCAGTTTATGACAAAATTTATATTTTTAATCCTGATTAATTTCGGTGGCTAAATTACTCTAAGTCATTAACCTTAAGGATAATTGAGACTTATATATAAGTTATTAGATTGTAAATGATGGCATATTTTCTATAACTTGAGAGTGGTTACCCGATCAAGATTATTATTCAAATAAAATCATTTTGTAATTTTCATTTTTAGGAGGATTTTCACACTCAACATGTTATTATAAAAATATCACTGGATATTACGACTATTACAACTTTCTTGAGGCAAAATCACCAAATCGTCGTTTTCACACATTTTACATCAAATATCTAAACACAGGTCCAGTTCTGGAGGCACTTCATGTGGGATGTCCTCAGTTTGCAGTTTATAATTCTACGGTTTATAATCATTTATTCGAAGATATATTCGATTCGGTAAAGCCTTGGTTTAGAACTCTGATCAATAATTATAAAGTGATGTTATATACGGGAAACCTGGATACTATCACTGCTGTGCCACTTGTTGATAACTTCCTAAAAACCCTGGGTATTCAACTCGAGTACATTTTTATTGTTAAATAATTTTATATTTTGATAGATTGGATGCATTCAAAGGAGTACTCGACTGTCAAACGACAGGTTTGGAAACTGGAGGACGAAGTGGTCGGTTATGTCAAACAAGTGGCAAACTTCACAAATGTTGCCGTTCGTAATTCTGGTCATGACT
>JAQIWP010001829.1:0-13091 GCA_034695525.1 Euzetes globulus
TTCGTTTAAAGTTCTCAAACCTCTCAAAATATTAACTCAGGTTTAAATCTCTTCTTTCAAATCACGATATTTTCAATTTTCTCTTTCGAATTTCAGACAATAATCTAGGTACTTTAACATGCTCATAAGCCGATAAAAATTAGCCTATCTTCTTTTAAAGTAGATGCATGACAAACCTGCGGCGGTCAAATCCTCGTAACTCAGTTCCGATCGAAACCTTTTCCTATTTAGCAATAAAAAATCTCGGTAGGAATTTGAATAACTAGCTGATTTTGGTCGCTACTGAGATAATTATGGAACCGAATTTTCGGTGTCCAACAACCCTAATCATCTATTTATTTGTAAAATTATCTAAGTCCTTTAATCGGGTTTAAAATAGCATTTACTTGAGATGCCTTTATACAAATGACACGGTACTTTTACTTAAATGGTCTGCGTGCTACAAATGGCTCCGGATATTGGTGCAGTTGCTTGTACATGTTGAATGTCATGAAATAGACTACAAATTTATTTTTAAAAATCATCTTGATAGTTCCAGTCATTTAATCATTGTGAAAGGAAACCCTATTGCCTTTATGCAGTTGAAACGCACTGTATGTTGTATAAATTATATGAGCAGTGTATATGATCTTACAATCCGACTAATTGTATTATGCAAAAAAATGGTTATACTATTGTTAACGGTTAAAACTTGAAATCTTTAATGGTTTTAAATTTCTTAAAGTCTAAAATAAAAATTTTGAAATGTAATTTAAAAATGTTATTTCGGGTTTTTCATCAAATGATTAGCGAAATTGACATTATTTTATGCTCTAGATTGTAAATTTGACAACATAAAAATATGAAATTTTTCATCGGAAATTCAGGAGAGTTTTTAAAATTTTCAATATTTAATTTTGCTAATTTACTATTTGGGACAAAAAATAATATCAAGTTTATTCACCATTTTGATGAAAAACTACAAATAAAGTCTTAAAATTACATTTAAAATTTTTTTATTAGACATAACTTTAAAACCATTAAAGATTTCAAGAGTATACTGTCACCAATGGATTCAGCATGCTTGATTTAATCGGAAACAATTTTTTATTTGTTGAAATTCATTGAATTGAAAATTGGATTTTGAAGCCCTGTAGCTGATAAATTCACAAGAATTTTAAAAAAATGACCAAGACAAAAGTGTTCAGAATGACTGATTTGGAAAATAGTAATTTCTGCACCGGGTATTATAGCCATTTTCTCTATGAGCTCCCAATTTTTCCTTTAACAAAACACACAGTTTCAATAAACAAAATATTAAATAGGTATGATTTTTTTAAATTGAAAGAACAAACTCAAAATTTATTTTTATAAGTATGCACAACTTGATTTTTGACTGCTAACTGCAATATTAATTTTGTTAACATTTATTAATTATTAATATTTGTGAACAAAATTTTGTTTCGGAAGCCAGGGCTGCTTCCTTCTTCAGCACAGAAATCTGAGTGAACAGACTTCAGTCAACAGCCATACAGAGAGCGGACAGTGAGAGACGGGTCCGATCCAATATCAGCCATAAATTAATTAGCAGAACACTTTAAAAGTTTTACAGAAAGTGTTTATTTCAGAAATTCTTAGTCTGATATAGAGTTCCCACAGAACTTTTTTTCCAACGTTAAATCATTGAATAGGTAGTTTTTATTTTTCTTAATTCTACCATGAGTCATGTTTGAAAAACTGAATAATTCGAATGGCATTTCTTAAAAATTATAAAATATAATTAAATTTTGTCAAAGGGTTAATTAATCTAGTTATCAATTTCCGGAAATATTTTTAAAATTTATCTTTTAAAATAAATTACTTTCACATAAAAACAAAATTTTGATTTATAACTTAAAATATCTTTCCAAATTTACCAGAAAATGATTTCTATAAAATTTAACCTAGAATTGACCTAGAATTGACCTAAAATTGATCTAGAATTGATCTAGAGTTATAAATAAAAAGGTTTTGAAAAACCTGTCTGTAGACGTAAGATGCAACCTAACCGTGATTCATATACATGAAAAATTTTCTATTTTTGAAGTGTTATAAAAATACTTCAAATAATGCAGAATTTCGAATTATACAGGTAGTAATTTATGATTATAGCTATGGTTATTTATCTAAGCAAATATTACAGATTAAATGTACTTTATGGCATTTCATTTGCAATTTAAAGTAACTCAATTCACCAATCAATTACTTTAAGACTTCAAGAAATATAATTTTTTGTTAAAATAAATTTTTACTTATTTAAGGGATTTGTTTTTGTGTGATATGAGAGAACTTTGCGAATTCATTCGAATCTTATATTCTAAAATTCGGTTTAAAATGTCTGATTCCAAGATCATAACTTTCAATGATTTAATTAATGAGCCGCTGATAAATGAATTGGTAGAGATGAAGCCTTTAATAGACGGCCCTCTCTCCCAACTGGCCGAGTCGTTCAATATTTGCGCCCGTTCAATATTTAAATCCGACTTAAAACTCGAGGAAAAGACAGACAAAGAAACGACTGAACGCAACAAACAGAAAGTTAAAAAGCTATTTAAAATGATGAAGGAAGACGTGGTCAAACAACTTGACAATCAGGAGGACATAGTTCTTGGCATGTTGGATCAATTAAAAGATGAACAACAGGAAGAAGTGGTTGCCTTTTGGACAAAAGCCTATGATTTCATGATGAAAATCATTGAAATGTTTAAAATTACATTCAATTTTGTTGTAGAGAAGATTAAACAGGGTTACCATTTGGCTGAAGGGGCAATCAAAGCCTTCTTCGATTGGGTTGCGGAGAAGATTTGTGGTTTCCCAAATCAACAATTAAATCCTGTTTAATAAATCAGTACAAAATTAAGGTGAATTTTCTAAAAGAATTATTGATAAGTTTAAACGTTGAAAAGTCTTAACATTATTTTGCCAAAACATCCCTCTTAATGTTTAAAAAATTTTAATGGAAAACTGACCCCCTTCTTGCAACGGCCATTTTCTCGATTTACTGCCATTTTGTTGGCCATTTTCGGTAATCTTACCAATTAATCTGTATTAAAACTGAATTTAAAGCAAAATAATTATTAAACTTGATTAATATAAACAAAATTAATGTTAATATAACTGGGATAACAAAATGGGTTAAAAACTAAATTTAATTGTTTTTAAAGCATTTGTTTTAGACAGAGATAACCAATAAAAATTTCCTTAGGTGGGATGGGAAGGGGTATTTTGTCAAAAGTGCTGGTGGGGAATGGAGGAGGGTAAAATGGCGGATGGAAATAGTGGAAACGACCATTTTCTTCTAAAATAGGCATATTTCCGGTGTTTTTAAGCCTAAATTATCCTTATAAGCCCATTAATGAGGGTATTCTGCAAGTTTATAGGCTAAATTTCTTAAAATATAAAATATAGAAAATGACCGATTTTCCGGCCGCCATATGCAAAAATGTCTAATTTTTGGCTGACATTACAAAAAAATCCCAAAATTTGGCTGCCTCTCTTTGCTTGCCGGAGCCTCTGTCGTGGGAGAGGTAGGGTGTATTTTCAGTTTACGAGGGAAACGAAATACAGCCACCTCTGGTCTTAGATTTACTTTTTATAGAATTAAAATACCCTGAGCCGTTTAGTAGTAATTTAAAATCTCCGACAGAAATTTTTATTGAAGAGCCTTAGATATAAGATTTATATGAAGTTATTGAAAATAAATTACCCGAAAATTAATTTAGATTCTCAAGAAAAGAAAAGTGAGTATTTTATTATAAGTCTGAATAAAAGGATCTAATCTAGGAACTGCAAAAAAAATAAATGTTTGTTAGAAATATAAGTAAAAATTGAATGAGACAAATTCGATACTGAAAAATGAGTATACAATTACTGAGAAAATTCTTTTACAACAATAGTTTTTCAAAATTTTGAAATCTAACAGGAATATTCTACAGAACTACAGGATTCTGTAGAACTATCCTCTTAGAAAATCCTGAAATAAAAGTCTTGAAAATAATTTAATCTGGACAATTGAATGGAAAATTGCAAAGAAATTCAATCCTACATAATTGAAAGAGATTGCGCTCATGCCTGTGTGCACTGGCAACTGGTTGCTCATCAGTCTAGCGAATAGTCAGAACATAAAACTGACCAAACATTCAACAGATTATTCACTCAACAAAATATGATTTGAAACGATGTCTGAAACGAAAATATTCTGTGATTTAAATTTTTTGTTAATAATTTTCGGTTTAAACTTAAGCGACAATTGCTGTCACAATGTCTTCAAATGGATATCCAGAACGACAACAATTGTCTATCAGTTCTATTGTCTGATCTCTGGTTTATATGACTTGACGTCCAACCCGTCGGAAATGTATTACTATTTAGCGCTTGAGTTCAAGAGAATCATTGCTTCGTTGACTTATTTGATTATTTTGAGGAAACGGAAGCAATTGTTTGAGTTTCAGGTAAGTTTTTCAACATGTTAACTTTATAATTGCTTCAACTAGAGTATAATGATCTAGGATATAATCTGGCTCAAACTAGACCATTTTGAAAAGCAAAACACTAGAAAACTGGCCAAATATCTGAAATACATATGGATCTCAGCGATGATTATCTGTCCGATCGGTCACTTGAGCTATGAGTCATACATACCGGCGCTGATCAAAGCAAACACTAACTGGTATCATACTTCGTTCCTAATTTCCAAGGAGATACTCAAGTGGACAATGTGGTCGACTTTCAACTTGGGTTGGCTCATAGCCAGTGTCTCCTTCTATTCCTTCATAATCTTTGCCTACTTTCGACTCGAGTCTCAACTAATGACAAAAATAGAAAAGAGTCAAAACCTGGACATCGAGGACATTGTCTTCTATCGGGAAAAGTACTGTTACTTACAAATTTTGCGACAGGAGTTCAATAAGAATTTCGGTTCTGTGCCGTTCCTTTGGTACGGAGAACTGTTCACAGCCACCTGTTTCCGTATCACTCAATTCGCCCTGGTTGAGACAGCGGATAGTCGTTATTTCATCACTTATTTGTTTGAATACCTGCTATGGGCAATGATCCAGATCGGTCAGGCATTGTTTCTAGGTCATCTGAACTCACGACGTCGCACTCAGTTAGAGATAATCCATTTGATAACATCAAAGAACCGGCGATCCTTCGAAGAGACAAATCAGTTGATTATCTTCAATCAGATCCTAATGTCTTGCGATTACCGAAGCGATTGGTTCGAGGCCTGGAATGTGTTCGTATTGGACAGGAAACTGATCTTCAAATTCCTGGCTGCGGTCATTCCGTTCTCTGTTATGCTCATCCAATTAAGCAAAGAAAGGTTTTTAACACAAATCTAATTAACTCTAATTTTATTAATTTTCTATTATTTAATGCATTCTTTAGGAAATGGTATATTGGTTAAGACCTTCATTTCTTTGGTGTAAATCACATTTTGGATCAAGAATATTCTATTTATATTTTCATTGAATGTCATCCATACTTTAATTGTCTATAGAAACAACCCTGATCAAATGTAGAGTTATAATTAATAAGATTAATAAATTCTGAGTACAAACAAGTATGTACTAAATTCATTTTCATTATTACCAGAGTTCAATCTTGCAATTTTAGCAATGCTAACATTAATTGAATAGGTAATTACCTTGCTGGTTCTTAGTTTGACAAACTCGGTGAACTCTATCAAGCTTTTCAAGAATAATATTCTATCAAATGATAGGTTCGTTGATATAATGTTTGCTACAAATTACTATCAGTTTACGACTGAGCACAGGTTCAGCGACTCTTTATTTCTGTTAGGTAATCATAATCTGATGACTCTGACCATCGTAAGATGATTATTGTGATTGATGGTGTCCAGCTCAATTAATTCGACTTTTGATTGAGTTAGAGTGAAAACTATTCGGATACTCTTAATGAAATGAAAAGTGAGATTTATTGCAAATTACAACTTATTTGATCACATGATTTGTGGCAATAAGTCAGTCAATCGTTGGCTGAAGTATTGCTGTAATTATTGCACTAATTATTGCTAACAAACGCTTACATTAAGCAGTCGATCGATTAAGTGTTTTGGTTCATACTAATAATCAATCAAATATGGCCAAGCTATGTACAAGTAACATTTATTGAATTTTTATGTTTCTGTACGCAATCCTCGCAACCATTCCCATCAGTAATGACCAAGGTGGTTAGTTTTTTTTACCCATTAGCATTGGAAAATATTTTAAGGAAAAATGTTAGTCAATTTTCCTTCATTATAATAGCGATAACTTGTTAAAACAAGTTGAAACTGGATTTAACCAGCACAAAGTTTCTAACAAGGAAAAATGAAATCAGCGGCTCCTATTTTAAATAAGTTGAAAAGTATCGGATTAAATGATTATCAGGAGGACATATTCCTAGTCATTTCCTTGATGATCATTGAAATATTTGTTTCCACCATCATATAGAAAGGATGAGCTTGGTCATCACTATTGTTAGATATATTAATAACAATGTTATCTAATAGCGTCTGTTGGCCTTCATCTTCCAGACCCAATACTTTTGTAATTCTTAGAGCACTAAACAAAAAATAGATAAATTATCATTTAGTTGAGCATGCAAGTTAGTGATAGACTTGATGGTAATATTTTAATGTTAGTCCCATTTTGAATTTTAAAATCGATTACATAGGTTTTGATATTTGATCAAAACAGATGACCAATAGATCAAATAAGTTGATTAATATGTTGGCGATTAGATAAATAAGCTAGGTCAATATTTATTTTTAAAGTATGCAGCCGCAAGCAGCAGTTAGCCGGTTAAAATGAATATGTAGTTTAAATTTTCATCTTATTATTGAAGGTTTACAAAAAAGAACTAAAATTCTCAACTGTCAAATGAATGAACCATGTTTACAATTAATTTTTCATCCATTTGAGTGTTGGAAATCAAGTGAACACTCAATTTATATCAGAACCTATAGGATATGGCTAACAATTTTTTAAGGGGAGTCAAAAAGTACCCACCCCCATTTTTTCGACATATTTGTTTTAGACTCTATGGGACCCTCCGATTTTGTTTGAACAATTATCCGATAGCTTTCGTACCTTGGTCATCAGTGTTATACCGGTATTGACATTCTATTTTTCTGAAAATGTTCTTATTCACATTTACCGGTTTGCAGTAAAACACGATATCATTTATGCCCCAAAGGAGTCATTAAATGTTTATCATGCTCATGAACAATATTCTTTAATAATATGCCGACAAAGACCACTGAAATATCACCGAAGAATTTATAATTAAAAAGTTCATTCAATTCAATATTTTCAAAATATAATCTTTTTTTTGTCTAACGCCTATATTATAGGCCCAATAAGACTAACCTCATCCTAATAAAGCATTTTCATTTATTAAATCTCCATGCTATTTGTTCGATAGCATCAAACAATTTCAATGATTTTTCTAATAAGGAAATTTATTTCAATTGAAGTTCTAACTAAAAAGCATGCAAGTGCAAATATAGATTCAATTGTCAATTGTCAAAGGGGCTAAAATGGATTAAGTGTGAAGTGTTGATCAAATGAATGGCACAATCGATTGAAGAGTTTATAAAAAATATAGCTTATCATATCTCTTTAAAAAAAATGATCAAGGGTATTAAACTAGAATTTCAACTTATAGAAAACTTATATTTATTAAGATTGCTCCTCTGTTTATATTAAATAAATAAACATTGAAATGTTTTATCTAAATAAACAAGTTTAGCCAGACTGAATCTGAGACAGTTTTTAAAATGAATAGTACTTGGTTATTACTTGTTTATAAATATTTGTTTTAAAAAGATTAGATACAAAGCAATTCAATAATGAAGTCATTACTTTCTATAATGGATTGCAACCGGATTTACTGATTAATTGATACCTTGCTTTAGGAATGAACTGGGAATGAGTCAAAACAAAAAGCGTCAGTCAAACTGAAAACACCCATTGATTTCGAACAATAAGTCAATCAAAACATTTTACTTG
This sequence comes from Euzetes globulus, assembly GCA_034695525.1. NCBI lineage: Eukaryota > Metazoa > Arthropoda > Arachnida > Sarcoptiformes > Euzetidae > Euzetes > Euzetes globulus. The sequence goes on from JAQIWP010001829.1 coordinate 8,034, forward strand.
CAATAAATTGGGTCCTCATATCTGTCACTTTGGTTACAATCAACAGTTTAGACCACAATTCATTTCATTATAACTGTCTTCTTAATAGACTATCAGGAATTGCCATACCTTAAGGTAAGTTCAAATTGATTCTGATTATTTTACAACTTCAATAATAACTAGTGCATTTAAGCATTATTTTTACTGAAATGTGAAATGTTCTAGAAAATTGAGAATCACTACTATGTTCTTGATTCACATCAGTTTCTTTTCTATTCAAGAATGGAAGACATTGTTTTGCTGATCTTGGCAATCTTGTTGCCACCGGTTGGTGTGTTTTTCAAAGTCGGCTGTGAAGTTGATTTGCTAATCAACATTGCTCTGACATGTCTGGGATATATACCCGGAATAATTCACGCACTTTACGTTCTGTTTTATAAAAAATAATTTATGTAAGATTACTTTATATAAAATAATCTTGTAAAATTTTGGAAATTATTTTAAGTTAAATTATGAGCGAATCTGAAATTTAATATTGAAATGAAATAAATTTGGAACTTTCTTAATGCATGTTTTTACCATTATTTTATTGTTTACAAGTCATTGTCTAATTTGTGCTAGTCAAATTTCCTGTTACAAGAAGATTAATCATTTATTCTTTCAATAAATTTTGTTTACAGAAATATAGAATTGTATTATTAATTGTCTGGGTCCATCAAAACTAAATTTGAGCCCCAAAATAAATCTAGTAATTTAAGCCTAGTAATTTAAAATGAATTTGAAAAACTTATGAATATTCATTCAGAATGTCCATTACTTTTTTGTTTTGTTTTGTTTGGTTTCATGAAATATTTTAAGTTATAACTACTAAACCAAGAAAAGACTGTTTGAAAGAATTCTCTGATTATATCTGAAAATTCACTGAACATTAAAGAATTGAATATTAATTGTGGGAATAATAACGTAAAATATTCCGAATAAAAGTATGTTTATTTTAGTAGTAATTTGAATAAGTTTTTAACACGTTTTTGTTTATCAACAAAATGAGTAAAAACTCTGAATCTTGAATAGAAAGATGAAATTCATATATTAATAAAAAAAGGGTCAATTTATATGTTTGAAAAACATGACCAGGAAATCTTATTCAGGGACTTATACATTCATTTTAAATATGCACTATTTATTTGAAGCATAATCTGGAGTCAAATAATATAACTTGGAGAAAATTCTTTCAAACAGTATTTTCTTGGTTTAGTAATTATAATATAACTATGTTTATTTATTTCCTTTCTTATTTTTTATGGTAAATAGCTTCAGATTTTTCAACTTGTTTATTTAAGGCGTAATTAATTTGATAAAATACAACATTAATTCTGACTATTTAGCACAAATCCGAAGTTGGCAATTTAATTTGAAGCGCAAGATCTGCCTAATCAACTAATTACTAATTCGGGTAACTTTTCTAACTTTTCTTATTTTATCTCCCAATAAAGAGAAAGCAACCCTTTTCAGCTAAGTTAAATATGATAGGCAATATTATTAAGAAACTATATAATGAAGGGCATTCCTGTTAAGTCCCTACCAAAGATGGGCACTACTATTAAGTTCATGTATAAGATTGACAATGATTTCAAACTTTGTCCTGAAGATAGGCATTCAGGCGCTCATTTTTTATTCTTTAAATAACGGGTAAGTGTTTTCAGACTATCTCTAAAAGATGGGCACACTGCCCATAAGACTATAAACATTTTATAAATAATTCTAAATGATTGCCCATCTTTCCAAATATTCATAAAGTTTCATAATACTTTAAATCTCACCCTAAAAGATGAGAACTTAATCCCATTAACACAGAAGACTATATATATATATATATATATCATACCGATATCCAATATCTTTACTAATGACCGACAAACCACTTAATTACTCTAAAAATGGTCAAATATCTGCACTCATTCTAAACTTAGGTTAAATTAAAAGCTGATCTCTGACAAATAATTTTACTATGATTTATTTTATTTGGTATACTCCTAAATAAGGGCACTCCCTGTTAACTAGTTGCACAAACTTAGGTAAGTATTTAATGAATTATATTGTGACCGCTCAGAAATTGTAGAGTTTTAACCAAAACAACTCTGGTAGGTTATAGTCGTAGTTGAGTGCTGGAACAGCTCATCGCTTCTTCTTAGACACCGACATAGGCCAAGTATTGAGGACACACAAAGTGTATAACAAAAACTATTGCTTTTATTGAGGCATAAAATTACAACTCAACTGTTTGAAGAGTAAAAACTAAGTGTTAGAGAAGAGTGCTATAAAAAAGCACTGTTTGAGCAGATTGTGCGGCCTAAAGAATGCATACAAGGGTTTTTGCATAATTTATTAGTAGAGATTTGTCATTAAAACAGTTAGTAATAGTTAAACGTATGTTTAAAAGACATTTCAAATGCTAGAGTGAAATGCGATCGTTTCACTCTCCGGGGTCGAGAAAGCTCGGTTCACGGCGGAAGTATGTTTCCAATTACGAGACGTGAACGAGTATAGGGTCGGAATTTGCATTGCGATTTGCGATTGTAACACAAACAGGTACGACGACAGCGAAGGGTCCCTCGTATTTTGAAGTCAGCTTCTTGACATCAAGGCGATTATCAGAATCCGGAGTTTTACGTGTTGTCTAGTTTGAAGAGTCAGCGGGCGGTGTCTTGTCGAATATTTCTTTCTTTCGTAGCTTAAAAACGTCTGAGCGCTCTTTAGCAAGAAGACGGGCTTCACCAACGGAGGGCGAAGTTGTCTGGAGGGAATCACGTTCAAGCATAAGGAATGATGGCGTGAATCCGGTTGTGTCGTGAATCGGGTTGTTGTAATTTCGGACTACGTCTTTGAGAACGGTTGACTATTTGAGAATGGGTTTGTCTTGTAATGCGAGTCGAATTCCTTTGACGAGAGTTCCGTTCACCTTTTCGTTTGCGACATTTGTCTGTGGATTATAGGCGGAAGTGAAGGATTGAGAGCAATTGTGCTGAAGAAGGAATCGTTTCATCGCAATCGAGCGGAAGTTTGTGCCGTTATCTGTCAGAAGTTTTTTCGGATTGCCTGAAGTGCGGATTACTTCCTCAAGAAATGAGATTGCGGCTTGAGGAGTGTTTGATGGAGTGGCTTTAGCCCAGACAAAACGGGTGTTACGGTCGAAGACGACTTGAATGTATTTTGATTTGGTGTCTCGCGCTGAAGAGCCAATAACAAATGTGTCCATTGAAATAAGGTACATAGGTTGTTCTGGAGTTGGCAGCGGTTGAGGTTCACCAAATGTTGCGTGTGTCGCTGGTTTGACTAACTGGCAGGCATGACAGGGCTGAACGTAAAATTTTATGTCGTGTCGCATCTGTGGCCACCATTAGTTTGTGCTGATCTGTTGTTGGGTTTTACGAATGCCAAAATGTCCTGAGTTGTCATGACTTTCATTGAGAAGAGTCAATCTGAAGTTTTTGCAAACGTTTCGTAGTCTTCTATGAAGTTTTATCTGTTTGAGACCATCAGGAGAAGTCGAAATGGCTTGACGTGTGTAGATGTCGTTTGATTGTCGTTGAGCTTCGAGAATGAGTTCTGAGCTCAAGAGAAGGGTAAAAGGTGCACGAGAGGTGTTCTGACCAGTGAAAGAGACGTCGCTTGGTGTTCTGGAAGTTAAACAACCATTGGAATGCTGAGTGATCAGTTATTTTTTATTGAATTCAAATAAACAATTGTTGTTACACTGAATGGAGACTATTTCGCAGTATTTTACAGTTTTCAAAGAATACTTTGCTTTGGAATTTTCTAATAAAGACATGTTTTTAAACGGGTCTCAGCTAAGGCTTTTAACTTTCTTTCTAAATCAATAAAAAATGTCACTCTTCTCCGACATATGGGTTATAAAGTCATGTCTTTTTTTGTTACGAAAAAGGTTAATTGATAATTAATTATTTTCTAAGACATTAAAACAGTCTCATATTGTGTAAAAATTATAGAATAATTTTAAAATCTGAAATTTCTTTCAATTTCTATTCAGATTTCAAGGATTCTATAAAACCCATTGAAGATCAAAATAATTTTAAATATGGAAAATGAGGCTCGAGTTGAGATGGAGGCTCAGTGTCAACCTATTTTAGAGATCAATTGCTCTCTAATAATTACCAATAATAATAAACAGGAGCAATTTTCAACTAAAGGAGAAGACAGCCAACAAAGTCAAATAGAACTGTTTTGGAAGAATCTTTCCTTCAGTTTTAGGGAAAATGTTTACTTTTTCAATGGATTGCCAGATAAATGTTGGAACAAAAAGAACATAATTCTGGAAAAGCAATGTGGTAGATTTATTAGTGGCAAGTTGACTGCTATTTTGGGACCAAATGGAGCAGGCAAGACCACACTTCTAGAATGTTTGAGTGGCCGAAGAAAGGATGGTTTCACAGGACAAGTATTCGTCGTTAATAAGGGGTAAGTCTAGATTTAAGACATAGTGGCCCAAAAATTGGGCATGGATAAAAGACAATGGAACATTATTCTCAAGAACAGAACAATTATTTTTAAATTTTGAAATACCCGAAACGTATACAACGTTTACCAGGGCCAACTCTATTAGTGTCGACTTAATTTAATAGCAAAATACCTTTGTGGAAAGTGATGCATATTTATGTAATCGTGTAACCTGTCAAATTGGGCATGGTGACAAATAGAATCGATAAATATATCCTTTATTGGCTAATAAGAACATTTTGTACCCAAATGACGTTTATTACGGAAAAAATAATTTTATGTAAAACAGGAAAAGTTGTTGAAAGACTCCACTTATATATTAGTGAGAGTTCACTCATTTTATGATTCAGATTAAGCCTTCCTATGGACTAATACATACCTTCTCAAGTTTTCTATTAGGATTCAAAACACCTTGACTAATTTATTGTTCTATGCTAGATAAGCTATAAACCCAAAGCTATTCTAACAAACATACTGTTACTTTTCATTCAAGCAAATGCCCACTGGTTAGTTTTCGCCAAACCTTAAATTTCTGTCTTTTCGAAGATTCATATGTGATGTCCA
>JAQIWP010001830.1:0-13089 GCA_034695525.1 Euzetes globulus
CTCTCTCTCTCTCTCTCTCTCTCTCTCTCTCTCTCTCTCAATATATTTCAACTCTCTCAATATATTTCAACTCTCGATTCTGTGCTCTAATATTTTAACAACTGTAACATAAACTCAAATCTAAAAGCAATTCATATTTAATTGAAACACTACCTGAAAAGCATTATTGTTTATATTTGCTTTGATTTGCAGTGAAAATATCGATAAAAACCCCATTTAGTTATCATTATTTCATAAACTAGGAATCTTAGATATTTCTGTCAAATAGAATATGATTCGTGTGATTAACACTTAGAAAGAATTCACAAAATAACTCATTAATAGTTAATAGTTAATAATTCATTCAATTTCCTTAAACAGACAAAAATATCTGATTATTTCAATTAAATTGATATTAAACTCCAAAAACAACAAATTCATTGCCTCTCTCGATGTTATCCCTCTCTCGATTCTGTCCCTTATTTCCTAAAATCAAGGGTTGACAAAATCAAGAGTTGACTGTACTTTAATAGTTATAACTTATAGTCTATTCGCTATTTTTTGAAGTCTTCCGGGTAAGTTATTTTTACACAATCGTAAAAGCCATTAAGCTTTGCCAGGGCATGTTCATCTTTACATCCAGCTTGATTGATAATTTCATTATTAATAAATAGGATTCATATTTTCTGAATTATTAAATGTTTTGATCAGGTTAACTAAATGCAAATAATCATGTATTGTATCTTTAGTGTCCGGGACCAGTAAAAATATTGTTAGCCTGGACAATTTCCAACGAAAAACCTATGGAAGCAACTAGTAATAACTTAATCATGTACATTTTGACAAATAATAAAACAGCTAAAATGATTAAGTCTAAGAAAACCAAATTATTTGAAGATTAAAAATGACTTCACTTATTGCATATCAATTTACTGTTAACTAATAACTTTAACACGTGCCTAAATAGTGGTATCATCTTATCCTGGAGATATCATAGACTTTAAATCAATTGACATGGTGCAATCAATTATTTTTCAAGTGTTATTGAATGAAAATTATTTAAATCCTGATTGTTTATCAATATTTTTTAGAAACTAAAGGTTTAACAATGATAAAGTTATAAATTAAACATAACCATAATGAATGTAGTAAAGCATTCAATTTACTTATCAATCTTATAGAAAGATTCCCAAGTTGATTTCCGAGAATACCATTTGGCCAACACTGTAAGGTTATTATAACTAATTAGAACATTGGAAATGAAAGAATTAGCCTAGAAAATATTTTATCTTAAAAGCTCTAACATAAAATTATCATTTCGAAATTCATTCATTTAGATTATGTTTAATTGATAACTTTATCATGGTTAATCTTTTAAATAGTTGCATTTCAAAAAATTAAATAAAATAAATAATTAAATTAAAAAATTTCAATTTGATAAATCAGTATTAGTTTAATACTTAATTTTACCATTAATTAAATTAATGAAATATATTTAAAAGTTAATAAATCGATAATTGCATGAAAAATAAGTTGAACTGTAATTTTTTTAATACAGTTTAACTTATTCTACATATAATTGTCTATTTATTGAAATTTAAATATATTTATTGAATTAAATTAATGGTAAAATTAAGTATTAAACTAATATTGATTTATCAAATTGAAATTTTTTAATTTAATCATTTATTTTATTAAATATGATTATTTTTAATTGTAATTGGTGTAACCTCGTGAGAGTTAAGTGAAACACTAAGTTAGACTAGTTGTTTTTTGAAGTTTTTTATTAAATTATAATCCCAAATATGCCTATTTACAATTAAAACCTTATAGTCGTTGTAGTGTTTTTCGTTGAAAGTCTTGTTTCAAAATATTTGCCAAATGAATCATCGATGAGGTCATTGAACATTGAACCTCTTATTATCTAATATACAAAGTATTGCCCTTTTATTGCTATTCTGTTGTTTATTTTTAGCCTCGGATTCCTATTCTGAAATAGTACTGAAACTTCACTTCACATAACTTTGTGTATTAGATGTGTATTTCAGTCGTTTTTGTTTACATAAAATGAATTTTATTGAAAGTGTTGTTTAACTTAAATTGATTTAGACCTTAATTAAATTGCAATTAAATCGTTATTTAACGTTAATCTCAGCTAAAATCAGTTGCAATTAATCCATAAATTAATATAATCTGTTGACAAAAGTGAAAATGGCTTCAAAAAGTCGACTGAAAATCAAAGGTTGAAAAATGTGTTCAAAGAAGTGTTTGAGATTTCCAGTCATTTGCTTCAATCAAATGTCAATCAAAGGAAAAGTTTGATAAAAAAGTTTTTATTTGATTATTACTGAAAAGCAATTCATATGTTTTCCTATCAATGACTGAACCACTGATTAAAATGACTTAATTCGCCAATTATTTCATGGATGAGTTTATTTTGTTTTGTTTTCTGTGATCCCCGGTCTTCATAATTATATGGAAACCAATTGTTCGCTTAAATTCAGTTTTGAATTAATTGTTAATTAAACAAAACTATAAATTAATTAATATAAGTCATATAAATAGTCTTGCACAGTTATCTCTCTTTAAAATAGTCTTAAAATAATTGTTAAATTAATTTAAATCATCTGAAGTTTTGCTCATTTTTTTTGTTCGTCGCTGAATTCCAAGAGCTTTTTAAATATCAGTTCATTAGCCGAGTCTTTCATCAAGTCTTTCATCAAATCTAATCTTGTAATCAAATTGCTGGGCAATAATTTCGAAGGGACGGTGCAATCGGTCCAACCCTTCCCTTCCGAAGAGGTTTGAAACCATTTGATTCCTCAAAAGTATTGATTATTTGTTTTCCTTTTAGTGTTTGGAGTTTTTTGTTGAAATGCCATAAAAGGGCCAAAATTAGGGCAAATTTTAGTCAAGAAAAAGTAATCTGAAAAGGAACAATAAACATGCAGAATCAAAGCCAACGACAGATCAAATCAAAAGCACTTCTTCACCTGAAGAGTGATATCTCAAAAGATCTGATCGTCGACTATGTTATCGACCATTTAATAGACACCGATGTCTTCACTGAAGAAGAAAAGACTGTTATTCTGGCCAGTGGTCAGTCAATTGGAAAAGTGGAGGACCTGGCGGTCAGAGACCAGGTCCTGCGCATACAATCGGACACATTCATAGACCTGTTGCGCGAAAAGATGGAGACCAAGGACTTTGCCTACAATAGTTTCATATTTATCATGATGAAGGAGGGCTATTACACCTGGTTGGGCAACAAAATATTGAACCAGGTGATGCGCATGAACCAAGAGGCTGAAATGGTGGCCCAGTTGAGTGCACCCTCATCCCAGTAAGCATTTACCCCATAATTAAGTAATCTGGACACTAAACGGGTTATATTGAGCACAGGGTTGAGGAAAGTGTGGTTATCTGTCACGATCTGCCCAATAAAGTGAAGAATCTGCTAAAAAGGGACGACAAGTTGGATGAGATCCGCCAAGATCTGGTCCGTTTTGGAGAGAGAGGGACCGGTTGGCTCATAATCTATGGAATGGGCGGAAGTGGCAAATCGATTCTGGCCACTGAATCGGTGCGCGACTGGAATTGCGACCACTTTGCCGACGGGATCTGGTGGACGAACTGCGGCCAAATGGCCAAAGACGGCAAGTTCGACGAGTCGATGCTCCTGATCAAAATGCAACTGCTTTGGGAACGGGTCACCGAAAACAGCGATATGGGCCCCGAAAATGTCAAATTTGAGTGCATCGACAACGCTGTCCTCAAACTCAAGTCTTACTTCAAGTATGTCATCGACTGATCCATTAATGTATTGATTCCTTTTGACCAGAATTGCAATGATTTCTTATTCTTGTGTTCAGAAAGAACCCAAAATCACTGATCATTTTGGACGACGTTTGGAATAAAGAGGTTTTGGAGAACTTCGAGATCGGAGTCCCAGTTATGCTCACGACTAGAGACCGGGGTATCGTTCCCTACAGGATCGAGAACTGTAATCTGTCCCACGTCCAGACCACCGACACCACCGAGTATGGTCTGTCCCCCGAAGAGAGCAGAGAACTGTTGGCCCTTTGGGTCAGTTGTGCGCCCAATGATCTCAATGAAGAGAATGTCAGCAAAATTATCGAGAAGTTTAAAGGTTTGCTGTTCTGTCCATTCGGGTCAGTCCACTGATCAATATATGTTTTAGGAAACCCCTTATGTCTGACTCTAATCGGAAGTTTTATGGAAGACTACGGCAACGATTCAAAGACCTGGAAATCACTCTACGATTTAGTGTCCAGAGATCACACTAGCGATCAGAGGAGTCCCAGACGCCGGTCATCTTCCGGGGCCAACACTAACTTCCTGTACAATTCGTTCGGTTTCGATACTTTAGTCCAACACTCCTATGAGGCACTCAGTGAAGACTTGCGCACAAATTACAGATATTTCGCCCTTTTTCTCGAAGACATACGAATTCCCATTGAGGTAAGTGTCCATAAAATGATGTGGTGTGCCTCCAATATCCTATAAAAATGTGTGTATTGTCTGAATAGGTGTTCCAAACCATTTGGGGTTTGTCTAAGTTGGAAGTGGAGCGCATTATGAAGAAATTGGTGGAGAAATCTCTTGTAATGACACTGAAGGCCAATCAGATCACCCTTTATATGGTTCACGACATAATTCTCAACTTCTTGAAGACTCAGTGCAAGCATGAGCTCGAAGTAAGTGCTGTCCATTTTAGTCATTAAAAAGGGTTGTTCCTATTTCTAAACTAATGGAACTGTCCTTCCGTATAGACTCTTCATGGTGAGCTACTGGATAGTTACTTCGAGCGCTGTGGCCAACCGGACGGGCACTACAAATACTCATCGCTGCCAAACGACGGCTACATTTACTACTTCTTAGGCTATCATATCTATAAATCCAATCGTTTGGGTCTATTCCCAAAGATATTCCTCGACTTGTCATTCGTGGTAAATAAGATCCGATATACCGGTCCCAGCGATCTGTTGAACGACTATTACAACTATAAGGAGAACTTCCGCAACACTGAACAGTATTTCAAGAGATACCGCGATTTCCAGACATTTGTTGCCACAAATGCCGACCTCTTATGCGATCTGACTATCGATGTTTTACAACTGGCCTTATGTCAGCCCAACGACTCTGAGGTCTACATTAACGCTTTGGATTTGGTCTCCAACAGTCCGGACCGCCTCTACTTAAAGTGGTGGTCAGTCCTAAAATAGCTCTAAATTTTCAGTAATTTTCTAATAACTGTTGACTTCTTTTCTCAGCAATCAGTCAAATGTGAAGACATCGAAGCTATTGTCAACAAAACTGCACTCCGGAAGTGTCCGGTGCGCTGCTTTTGATCCCAAGGGAACGGTCATAATGTCTGTCGGCTCGGATCGGATCATTAGAGTATGTATTGATTTCATAGGCATCTTATCGGCACTTATTCTGAGCCCCAAAACTAGTTGTTTGTCACATAAAAGGCTATAATTTCTATAATTGTGTCTATTTTTGGACAGTTATGGGACAGCACAACAGGGAAACAGTTGCGAACACTCAAAGGACATCAGAACACAATAAACTGCTGTCAGATCAGTTCCGATGGGACGTTACTAATCAGTGCGTCCGATGACGGAACCGTCAAAATTTGGGACATTAACTACCAGGATTATAATGGAAACGACAACCCGGATGTGTTCTCTCCCCGTCCCCGGTCTGGCTCTGAATATCCCCATATCTTCAACGGTTCATTGCTTGTGGATGAGTCGTCCCATACCTATGAAGGCCACCGTCAGTCCAGTTCGGGTGACAATCAGACAGAAGTCAAATGCTGTGCCATATCTGCCAGTAATGCCAATGACTATTGGATCGCTTCGGGCGGCACTGACCTCCAGGTCCATATCTGGCGGACGTCAGATATGAAACAACTGCATATTCTGAGCGCACACACCTATCCAGTGGTGAGCTGTCAGTTCTCCCAAGACTCCAAGAAACTGATCAGCGCTTCGGGCGAAGAAGTGATTGTTTGGAATGTGACAAACGGCCAGACAATCAAAAGGCTCAAACATGAGAAGTGTGTCCAGAACTGTACGTTCGGTCCCAAACTGGACTACATATTCACGTCGTCGGGACGTTATGTATATCAGTGGAGTTCCGTCGTCTCAAAAGAACAGTATATCAATCGCTTCAATAACCTGAAGGCCAAGTATTACGTGAGACACTGTGCGGTCAGTCCTGACGGCAAGTATTTGGCCGGAAGTACGACCACTGACCAGATCCTTATTTGGTCGCTGACCTCGTTCGCCAAAGTTGCCCTGGCCACGTTCAAGTGCGCCGACCAAATCCATTGGATCGGCTTCAACAAGGAGTCAACCAAACTGCTGAGCTGTCTGGACGACGGCACTGTCGTCATATGGGACACCTCCAAAACGTTCGGCGCCTCAATGGTCGCACTCAGGAAAAAGTTCTCCGTCCAGAATCACAGGTCTGACCTCAAAGTGTTGACTCCCGACGAGAATGGAATGCTTCGCCTTTTTGAAGGCATAGAGGGTAAGGCATCTGATTGTGTCCTTCAATTCTGTTCTAATCTATTTGTTGATAATAAAGGCAAAGAGAACCGAACTCTGTCTCTGCGGCCAAAACTCGACGACTCGGCCTCTTATGACATAACCTGTTGTGCGCTTTCCAAGCACTGCGACATTCTGTTCGGCACAGCCGACGGCGAGCTTATACTTCATCAAAACTCAGTCAACTATACGCACCAATTGGAAAGCCATAAAAGGGAAGTGACATTCTGTGCCTTCATTGAGACCCTCTACAAGTTTGTCAGCGCTTCCAGAGACTCAACGTTCCGGATATATAGACGACTGTCCCGAAGCTATGAGTATCCGAAATACGCGGACCGGTCGGACGGCCGGGTAATGCTCAGAGACATCACCGATTTCGGGCCAATAGTCGACTGTAAGCTATTCAGTCGGGACAACAAATGCATGGTTTGGTCAGAGAACGGGTCGCTGTATCTGTTGGACCTCCGGCACAATCTACTGCTGGACTCGTGCGCACAGAACTCACAAATCAATTCGGCGGACATTACCTCAGATGAAGAACTGATAGCAACCGTTTCAGGGGACAAATCGGTGAAGTTGTGGCGCTGGACCAGCGGTGAAACGGACGCCTCCAAAGGCCTCTACGAGATTAGGACACTGCCCAGCCAGAGCTGTCCGCGCAGCTGCCAGTTCGCACCCGACGCCGCCTTCCTTGTCATCGGCTATGACAACGGTGTCATAAAGATCTGGAATTTCAAAGGAACGGAAGGCAAACAACACGTCCATCACTTCCAGGAACAGCACACGGATTGGGTCAACGACTTGGCCGTCTCTCCCAATGGAAACCTCATCATATCTGTCAGCAAATCCATTAAACTCTGGAATAGGTCCGGCGAACTGCTCCAGACATTTAAGACAAACGGCGGTTCAATGAGCAGTATTTACACGAATTTTGTCGACTCGTCGGACACCAGTCGGTCCTCAGATCCGAACCAATTCAACAAAATAGTGACCGTCGATGACGCCGGCCTTCTATACATTCTTCAGATTTTGAACTTTCAATGAAATTTTCTTTAGTTTTGAATTCGTTTTTTTTGTACAAATATTTTATTGATTTTTTGGCCATATTTTCCAAGTTTTGATTCTTTTTATATACATTTGATTTAAATCATAATTTATTTGACATTCCGTCCAAACGGACATCAATTCAATTGATTTCACAAAATGTTTATTTGTTTTGAATGTATTTTGAGGACAAAATTATTATTATTTATATAATTTCTAAATTTTATGAAAAACAATAAAAAAAATTGAAAAATTATTCTAGAAATGTATGGTTATAATGGGATCTATCGTTTTGGTGCTGACCCTTCCTAATTGCTGTCATAGACTGCGAATCAGTGGTCAAGATTGGAATTCTTAATACAGTCAAACCTCTCTAACTCGACCTATAAAATACGAGGATGAGACGGCAGCAGTATCTTAGTTACCATTCAACAGGGTTTTATATTAAGCTTATATTCCACAAAAATCAAATATTTCATTCTTATTTCAATTATTAAATATTCAGGAATAAAAAGCATCTCAAATGTGTTCAATTGATTTTTACATTATTTTTTTACAAGGAACTTTTCAAGACTTTTTATCTTATGGCAATTTTCATACTGAAATCATAAATCATTTTAGCAAGTTGCTTAAATTGAAAATTGCCATTTGTGCTTTCTAATAAATTTTCAATTTAACCTTAAATAATCAAATATTTTACAGAAAGTAAAAAATTTTGGGAACCAATTCAATTAATAATTCGAATAGGTCCTTTTTAATTATTTATAATGTATTATATATGAAAATTATCTGCAATAATATAATTTTCAAATAATATCGAAATAATTCATTTAAAGGCAGCTAGTCCATTATCAATTGGTTCCGATGGTTTTGAGGCCTTAAGTGGCTGAATTTAGAACTTATTGAAATAACTTCATGATAAATTTTATGCTTACTTTTCCTTAAGGAAAATGTATTATATAATGATAAATTAACAAAAGTAATTTATAAAAGTCAAAAGATAGTACTCTAACTTTTAAAGTACTATTATTAGTTACCATGGGGGATTAGACTACTCCAGTAATCGGACTGTCTGTCTTAATTAAGCGTATTTATGAACAATATGGCAGCTTTTTCGCCACTGAAAATATCCCCTCCCTATATCCCACTAGGTTTTAGACTGAAAATGAGACATTAACCCACTATATTCTCATAGGGTAATAAACCTTTCACACCCCTGATTAAGAATAATTAAAATTCATTATTAAACTTTCATTGGGATTCTATATGAATAAATTAACTAAAGACAAATGCCTAGTTGGACGGTTATCCTAGGGTCCAGTTTAGTTTCAGGATAAAAGTTTCGTTAAGATAGGTTATTCCATGAGTTGAGCAGGCAACTTTTGAACATTATTTAAACTAAGCTATGACTTCAAACTCATTTTAAAATCTATTGATAATTTAAAGTCTGAATTGATTCCGAATAGCAGAGGTGGCCAATAGGGAGCTGTATTTCGCTTTCCTCGTAAACTGAAGATACCCCTACCCCCTCCCACCGAGGCTCCAGCGAGCGAAATGAGCCGTCCATATTTTGTGCAAATTTTAGGCTTTTTTTTGGTAATATCAGCCAAAAATCAGACATTTTTGCAAATGGCGGTCGGAAAATCGGCCATTTTGTTCTTTATTTGAAGGAATTAAGCCTTTAAACTTGCAGAATAGCCTTATTATAGCCTTATAAAGCTAATTTAGGTTTTAAAACACCGGAAATAAGCCTATTTTAGAAGAAATTGAACATTTCCTGCGCTATTTCCGTCCACCATTTTATTCTCCCCCATACCCTACACCGGCACTTTTGGCAAAATACCCACGCAAACCCCCTTGACAAAATTTTCATTGGCCACCTCTGCCGAATAGGTTACCAGACGTATCTGATTTCCAGGACAGTCCTTGCTTTTAGGGTAAGTTTATCAACCAGAACTGGTTCGAAATAGGTTGCCCTGGAAAATTTATTTTATGCAAGTTGACCTGGAAATGTCCTAGATATTTGTCTGCAATTTTAAATTTGTCCTAGATTGCTAGCTCTTTTCCGGAACGACAAAACTATATACTACATACTTCGTAAATGTAGTGAAAAATTGCTGATTTCCAATTTAATAGTTAAAATATTTGAACAGCTTACTTATAAATGTAATAATTGTTTTCAACTTTTCAGTCTAATAAAGCAGAAAATATTATCTTATCTAATATTAATTGAATGTTAAGGGTATATTGTTTAAGGTATTAAAGTAAGTTATTTGATTACCACTTAACGTGATTTAGATTATATTGAAATTCATTCAATAATTATTAATTACAAATTATTAATTACTTTTATAGCAACAAAGCATTGAGTTTTGTCTAGAATCTAGACAAATAGGTTTATGTATATCTCTTTAAGGACGAGAGCCCAACAATCTGTGAATTTGTCACAAACCAATCAAATCACAGCAAAGATTTATTCTGTAAAAACCCTGGACAAATTTTGATTATAATCTAGAATTTAAATGACAAATTCAGTAAAAGCAATTTTATATATTATATATATTGTATTTGTATTTAAATTTTTTATAGTGGATTTTAATTTTTTTAAAGAAGAAAACATCAAGCTTGAATGAATACTGTCAATTTTATTTGATTTTCCTTCTTATTTCAATAAATTATAATAAAGTGATTTAAAGTCTCAATTGATTTTAGTTCCGAATATTATTATTGCCATCCCATGAAAAGCTGATGGATTATTTGTCTATTAACGAATAAAAATTAGCTGGCTTCATATTTAGTATTTATAATATTTGAACAGCTTACTTATAAATTTGATAATTATTTACCGCTCTTCAGTCTAATAAAGCAGAAAATATTCTTACCCAATCCAATATTAAATTAAATGCTAAGAGCATATTGTTTAAAGTATTAAAGTAAGTTATTTGATTACCACTTTATGCTATCTAGATTATATTAAATTTCATTCTTTAATAACTTTTTATAAGCCTTCAAAATTTAATAGTTTTTTTTATAAATTGAAAGATGGCAAATCTAATTTCACCATTAAACTTTGAATCATTTGACGTACATTATCATCGCCAATGGTTTGCGAAGCACTGGACCTTGGCTATTTATATAAGTATTTTATATTTGATCTGTGCCTTCAAAGCCCAAGATTACATGAAATACAGAAATGCTTACAAATTGAAGAAAATACTTTTCATTTGGAACCTGAGCCTATCCGTGTTCTCACTGCTGGGCACAGCAAGACTGCTTCCAGAATTTTTATCTGCCCTGGTCAACAAAGGACTCTATTATTCGATTTGTATCTCATCCAGAACAGATTCTACAATCGAATTTTGGATATGGTTGTTCACTTGGTCTAAACTAATTGAGTTTGGTGACACCGCATTTATTGTACTGCGAAAACAGAAATTGACCTCTCTCCACTGGATTCACCACGTCATTACTTTTAACTACTGCTTCTTTGTGTACAGCAATCTGCCGGCCATAAGTCGGTGGGGAATTACAATCAATTTCATGATTCACACGATTATGTACTTATACTTTGCACTGACAACTGCTAAAATTCGTGTCCCACACTTTATACCCAAATCTATCACGACACTACAAATTATCCAGATGATGGTAGGAATAACGGTCGGGTCAGCCGCTCTTTATTTGTCACACAGAGATGGAGGGTGCCAAAATTTATTAAAGGAGACTTTAGCCACAACAGCCATGTCCGCTTATTATTTTATTCTGTTCTTAAACTTCTTTTTTATTAAATATCCTGTCTTGAGCAAAAGTGCAAAAAGTAGTTAGATCAAGCAGAAATTATGATAAAAGTTGTTTAACACTAAAACAGCTATGATAATTCTACGATATTAACAGCCATGTTGCAATAAAACTGCCAATACTGATTCAATGCTTAAATAGACTTTACTGCTTGTACTGCTTATTGCTTACATTGAATTTGTATACAAAAGTTATGACTTGACCTCAGAAATGATGTGATTAATTAAAAGTGAGTCAATTAATTACGCTTTTTATAACATTTTTATATAAAGGGATAATATAGATTAAAAGTAAAAAAACCTCAAAAATCAATTAGCTGTAGTTTTAATTTTATTAACTAATTTCTGACTAGCTGGCAGTTTTACTGCCACCTGGCTGTTCCAGGGTTAAATAAAGACATTAAATTAGACAAGGTTAAATTATTAACTGAACAATCGATCCTTTTATTTCCATCTAAAAATTCAGTTAAAGTAATCATTTTCAGACTTTTGAAAACAAATGATTAGAAACCTGTAAAAATACTAAAATAATAGTCCAATATATTGATTGAAAAAAATGGGTTTATTATTTTACAATACCCCCGCATACCCCCCCTGAAACAAAATTTCATTGGCCACCTCTGTACATAACCTTTGCTAACTTGTAATAAATTTTCTTTAAGGAAAAGTAAAAATAATTAATTAATTTTTTATAATTTAAAATTATTTTGACAAGATCTAAATTTAGTCCTTAAGATTTCCAAAACTATCGATCAAATTAATAATGGACAAGCTGCTAAATTTTTGCCTTTAAATTAATTATCTCGATATTTTTTTTTGAAAATTACATTATTGAAGATAATTTTCATAAATGATACAATATAATAATTTAAAAAAGACCTATTCGAATTATTAATTAAATTGGTTTCCAAAATTTTTGTGACAATCTGTAAAATATTTGATGATAAGGGTTAAATTTAAAAATTATTTGAAGGCACAGATGCTAATTTCAATTTAGGCAGCTTGCTAAAAAGCCATATAATCTTAATAAAAATTCTTAAAAAGTTCTTTGTAAAAAGGTGAAAATTGGTAAAAAATAATGAATCAAGTAAAAATTTTGAGATGCATTTTATTTCTGAATATTAAACAGTTGAAATAGGAGAGAAATAATTGATTTTTTGTTGAATATTAACTTGGTAATTTTTGATCAAAATCTAGTAAAGTTAAAACTTAAACCTATGTGATAAAAATGTGATAAAA
This sequence comes from Euzetes globulus, assembly GCA_034695525.1. Taxonomy (NCBI): domain Eukaryota; kingdom Metazoa; phylum Arthropoda; class Arachnida; order Sarcoptiformes; family Euzetidae; genus Euzetes; species Euzetes globulus. Next base: position 12,638 of record JAQIWP010001830.1, read on the forward strand.
ATTCCGAAATAGAACATATTCCCCCTTGCTTCATTGGGATTTTACATACATTAATTATTGTCCATGTCACGAGAGATAGTATGATTTATAAGCATTTTGATTGGTTGTCATCTATAGAACCATTTAGGTGACGCAATAATAAGAAAAATGCCCATAAATGATGTTAAAAAATAACTCCCCTTTTATTTGCTCTATACTTATGTTTAGCACTATCTCTCGTGACACGAATAATAACTAAAGGCGAATAATTAACTAGTCTATTCCAGGATCCAGCTGAGTTTCAGGATAAAATTTTTGACGTGATAGGTTATTTACTGATTAAATTTAGTGAACTTAAAAAATAGCCCATTTCCAATTGAGTATTTGAACAGCTTACTTACTTATAAATTTGATAATTATTTACCGCTCTTCAGTCTAATAAAGCAGAAAATATTCTTACCCAATCCAATATT
>JAQIWP010001831.1:0-13087 GCA_034695525.1 Euzetes globulus
GACATTTGTTGCACAGAATCTAATGCACCGGAACTCCAATTTGAAAACCAACGATTAGAGAAGGAATCGAAAAAAGACTTAAAGAACAAAAATTTAATGACTGGTAATGTTATTAATACTCCGACTGTCCATTAGGTTTTGTGGAAACTCAAAGCCTATCCAAAAACGGAACTTGGCTTTTAAGAAGCCGAGTATAGAGTCAGTCGATTCTCGGCGCTGATGACGATCACAAGTAGTGATATAAACACATGTATTCGCCATTATTATTATCTCATAGTAATGAAGAACCGAAAGATGACATTGATCACTCTCACTTCCAAGTGCTTCATTTATTTCAGTTTAAGTTTTAATCTATCTCTTAATGTAAGGCACATCATAAGTATTGAGCCATTAATTATAGGAAAGATTTAGAATTGAAGAAAATTTTCGATTTTTAATTTAACAAATTGTTGAATAAAATAATAGCGAAAATAATTTTTAATTTGGCAAAAGATTGAACCATTATTTTCATTGTACAAAATTTTAAGTTTCAATCTAGATTATTAATCTTGACTTGATTCAAGATTCTAACAAATAAATTCATTCATTAAGAGTTGAATAAAAGGAAAACTCTACTTTTGAATTTTGCAGTCAAAAAAGTTGTTCTAGTTTAAATTGGTTTCTAAAAAAAAATCTTTCAGTGTTAAACTGGAGAAAGAAATTTTGAACCTGGGTCATTGGAAGATAAAAATATAGTGAACTATTTCTACATTAAATACTTAAAATAATTTTATTGAAGAGATTAAGGAACTAGATATGACTGTTGGCCACACTCCTTGTCAGTCGTCAAACAATAATTCTTCTTTAAGTCTTTTAGAAACGGTTAAACAAAAAGTTTGTTGAGTGAAAGCAGACCATCAATTCACCTAACTCATTCACAAGTGATAGACAACTAGTCCTCTAGATGTGTGGCAAACGGAAGGGATAAATGGCTGCTGTTTAGGACTAACGCTTTCACAGTATTATCTGTTTTAAGAAAATTGGCAAAACTCTCCTTTCAATTGGCTTTCATTCAAATTCATTAAACTTGGTTAAGAATTATCTGGAAATATCATCAGTTTTTAGCTGAGATTACAATAGAAAACACGAATTGTGACAAATATTTTGTTGTCAGTAGTCGTCAGCCTTTTTTAGTCTTTAACTTATTTTTTTTCATTCAAAAGAATAAAAAAAATCTGATTCGACTAAAGTGTGTCACCATTTGTGAGAGATTTGAGTTCAAAATAATGAACTGTAAGTTCACACGACATGTGGCAACAGATCTTTGTATTGAAAGCAAATCAAATGATTTAATGCTTAAGAATTAGACTTTCGACAAAACATTAATTTATTTTACATACATTTTGGCAGACATTTAGACATTTAATGAGTTATAAATCCGTTAAAACTGGATTCAAAACAATCTAAGTGTTGGGTCGAGGAATGAAAGGAAGACGTCATTCAATGGTGTCTTGAAATGGATTGGAATCCAAAATTAAAAGCGATTCCAAATCTAAAGTTTCTGAATTACATGAAAAGAGACGGCACTCGAACGGCACTCAACTATAAAAACATTGATTTACTGTAAATGACTATCAAATTGCAAGTTATCGTCAAATTGAAAGTTAGGCCGCATTTTGAGCTCAATTTTGTAATACTTTAAAATTGTCTTAAAATAAATATAGAGTCAAATAAAATACTTTTTATATCGTTTTTCGTCAATAAATGGTTATTAAAAGGTATGAAATCCTAAAACGTCTTATAATTTAATTTATGAGAAATAGGCTTAAAATGGCATTGATTTGAGTGACTAGTCTTCATCGCCAACGCCTCCCTTCACAGATCACTTTCACCGTAAAGTGCCGTCGAAAATGACACTAAAAGACAAACAAATTGTTTTAATTGCTTTGAAAGTAAAAATGTTTTCAAAAAGATAATTACAGTAATCGAGAGCACCGGGAACTGCATTGGGCCCCTTGTATGAGACCATTCGCTGAAATATTTAAAGTCAAGCATTTAATTGAAGTTCATAATTGACAGACAGTTGTGGACAGACCTGAATACAATATTCTGCCTGATCCGGAGGCAACTCTCGGCGCAAATCATCCGCAGTGATGAACGGCTAACAAACAAATTATTAGATTCTTTGCAAACAAACTTACAATTAATTCAAAGAAATACTAATAGAAACTCCCTTTTCATCAGTTTCTTAATGCATGGCTTAATCAAAGAGAATGGTTGGCCTCACCTTATCTGAAGCTAATATACGGAAAGAGTCGATGATTTGTTCTGCAGTGTCGGTGTCTGTGCTTTCTCTGGTCATAAAGTCGAGGAAAGTCTCAAAGGCTATATAACCGGTGTTATTGGGGTCGACTATATTCATGATTCGTCTAAAGTCGGAGTCTCCCTGTCTATCGTTGCGAATACTGTATCCCAGAGACACCAGACATGACTTAAATTCGTCGCCATTGAGTCTTCCGGTTCTGTTCTTATCAAAGTGATTGAATGAAACCCGGAATTCATTCAACTGTTCGGTTGTTATGCCCTTCGAGTCTCGGGTCAGAATCTGATTCTCCACTTCATTGATATTTCTATGGATGGAAGTCATTAACTGTTCCCAACCCACGCGTAATGTCTGAAATGGCAACAAGTGTTGGATCAGAACAAATTAATGGATCAGATAAGGAAAAGAAATGAATACCTCCATTGTGTAGTGGGTGTATCTGTTTTCGAAAATCATGCCTTCCTGAACTTCCTGGTGAATCTTTTCCAACTCATCCATATGGGGTCTGTACTGATTGACTGCCACTTCATATTGTCTCAATTTAGCCAACTGTTCTTCAAGGGTTCCAGTCATTCCCATTCCGATGGCAGCCACTGAATCCATTTGTCGCTCAATCCAAGGACCGACACCATTAGCTTTTTCAGCGAATTTGCGGCGCAAACCTTCATTTCTTTGCTGCCTAGCTTGCTCAGTTTGAAGGGTTTGGTCTCGTTTTGGAACCAATTGCTTCACTTCAGTCCATTTGCCTGAAATGTCCTGAAATCAAAACATTGTAAGAATCAAATGTAAAATTTATCCAAAGGAGTCATACCCGCGCTGTCAGAGTGGTGTAAGGGTTTTCTATTCCTCCCGGAACCTGGTATTGAGTGGCAATTGACTGAACTTCTTGGGACAGTGAAATGATGGAAGAGTGCTCTTTGTCTGCCTCTCCTAACGTCTGTTTAAACTGTTCGTGTGCTTCAACCAAACCTTGAATTTCCTCAATGGTGTGCACAATAAACATGTCGACTAAGTCTTCGCGAGCGCCGTCCAGCCAATTGTTGAATGGAGCGGCCCTCTTTGCAAACTCCAGGTGCAAATGATCGATCTTTTCGAGGACTCGTTCGGCCTCTTCGAGAGCAGTTCTTCTTTTTTGAGTGAGGCTTCCGAGTCGGTCCCACTGATCACATATGCGCTGACACCTAGCATTGACTGAGGCCGAGTCATAGTAATCCAATGCATTCAACTCCTGAGCGATGGCAGCGATCTGTTCGACTCTGTCCTGATGTGCCGCCAAATCAGATTCGAAAGCCTCGTGTTTTTTCTTCAGAGCTTTCACTTCATTCAGACGACAATTGCGGAAGTCTTGGCTTTGAAGCATGGCTTCCTTTCCTTTAGTCCATTCTTCGTGAGTGTCAGCTTTGTGTTTGAATTTCTGGGCCAAATGGTCTAACCTCTCGAGTCTCATCATCTCTGAAAGTAGCCATTCTTCGAAGCCTTTCTCTGCGCGTTCCAACCCTTTCCATGCGTTGGCGATGTCTGAAACCATTTTGCCTTCGGTTGGGATATAGGCGGGTCTGTTGCTCAGCCGGAGTTTCGTTTGCAATGTATTGAAATTGGTCTCGAGTTTGGCCTTTTGTTCGACGCGCGGAGGCTTATGAACACGACGGTAGGCTCTGAACTCCTCCAACTTCTTTTGGACAGTAGACAGCTTATTGTCGGTTGTCTTATTCTCGAGCCATGGAGTGGTTCTTCTGATCCAATCGAGGAGATCACTGGCCAGTCGTTCGTACTCTTCCATTAGTCGTTCGTTTTCTTGATTCACTTTAAGAACTTTGCAGATGCGATTGGCCGCCGTTTCCGCCTATCCTCACAGCACAGCATTTTTTTTGTTAGACTTAAATTAATTTAAACAGAGTTCGGGTATACCTGTTGTGCGCCCGAAAAGGTGTGATAATAGGAGGATATGTAAGTCATGACAGCGCGTTCATCAGGCATTGGACTGTTATTTATATCTATTTTACATTCAATCAAATGTCAAAATCAAGCGATGATTACATTTAAATTAGTGATTATTTGTTTTGAACTACTGATGCGATTTGCAAGTAGTGGACGCTTTACTGCATTAGCTTTGATTTGGAACTCGTTTTTAAACAAAATTAGTTGTTTTCACAGAGATTTTAAACTCTTTGTTATAATTAACTATTTTTAATCAACACAACGAAGGCATACACAGGTTTGCACCGATTTAAGGCATGCCATACCTGTTGGGCGCCTTGAAACGCGTGGTAATAACAGGACACGTATGTCATTACAGCTCTTTCATCGGGTTTAATCATATTAACCATTTCTGTGGAATAAATTCTTAAGAATGGGTCCGAAAATTGAATGGCAAACAAAAATGTGTTAACATTTCTACTCTAATCACTGGATATCTTGCTTTAAATCAGAATAAACATCAAACACTAATTGATTACATAAAAAACATTGAATATATTTGAGGGAATAAGTAAAAACCCGATTAGTTTGCTACTAATTGATGTCCTGGTTCTCGTGTCGTTAAAAACTTGAATATATCAATGAGTTATTGATGACATCACACACTTTCCGTTTAACTCAAATGGCTTTCAGAATTGAATTCATTATTATTTGTCAAATAAATTATTCTTAAACGAAGACTACTTGCAAACAATTAGTGTAAATGTAGGAATGAAAGTATGGCATACCCTCTGCGTCCAACATTCGAGGGATATTCAGATGTTTCTCTGCGATATCGAACGCAAGATTAAGATTCTCTAATGGATTGTCTTTTGAAAGTTTAGAGTAATCCAGAAGATCGGGTCTATGTCTATGGATTAAGGCACAGAAAGCTAAGCCATCCTTCCAGCTCAGGTGGAAGTTCTGGACGTTCACGTTCTTATAGGGCGCGGTCTTTCGCTGACACCATAATAGCAAACCCTCTTTGGCAGTCATTTCTAAGAATAATTTATGAGAAAAATCTTATAATTACCGCAAAATCGATTAAAAGGGAAAAGTGTGTTAAGTCTTGCCTTCTACTGAAATGTCTTGAATTGCAAAACGAAGAATTATAGTCCAAATGAGACCAAGAGTCATTTTGGTGTTGCCGTCAACGATTTCCTCGGCACCGATAGACACCAATTTGACGCCTTTGCTGCCAATGAAGTCGAGGGCTTTGTTGACATTAGCGATCTTATGGAAGCGCATCTTTCCTCTGTCTGGTTTGGGCAGTGTTTCGCCAGAAATCACTTCCAGCAAAAGCATTAGTTTCAGACCATTCCTAAAGTCTTCTTCAATGTTATCGATTTGAGTGTTGGCTTTGCGGAGATGAGAATTACACCACGCAGTGAATGTCTAAACAATTATTTGCAAGTTTAGCCAATTTCTATTACAAATGACAAGTTTTGTCCATTTTTAACGCCAAACAAGTGTTTAAATCTCAAATAATAACAGACTTTAAACTAATGTCAATCATTTCAAATACTAAATAATAGGAATTCCATCAAAAGACTAGTGTTTAGTCCAATCGAATATTTAATAGTTTATATAAAACGTCAGTTGAATTAATCGAAAGGTTATTATAATAATCAGTGCAACAAATCATTGGTTTGGTTTGAATAAAGTCAATATTTAATTGTATATTCAGAATATCTAATGGCATTCAAATGAAGTTATTTTAAGAGAGGAATTCCTTCGATATTTTGGTCAAATTTATTCGATTTATTTTTCCTAGACAAGATTAATGAATTTTGTGGTCATGAGCCAAAATATGCCGGTTTTTGTCCAATTCGTGTCTCAAACAGCACACGTATTATTTTTGATTTGATTAAAGAAATGCTTAAATGATTTTAAACAAAACCGAGGAAAGGCATGAAATAAATGATAGGGCCGTCAGCCAAATAAATGCTTCCAATGACTTTCTGAAGATAATTGTAAGTCTGTTCTGACATCAAACTAATACATGTGAGGGCCCGACACAAGTGGTATTAGATTTATGCCAACAAAACCAAATCCTTATAATTGTTTTTTGTCTCACTCAGAATGACTTCTCATTCAGTGCTTTCGAATTGGATTTTAAAAATAAGTTAAGAAAAACACATTATTTGTGAAAAAAGTTCAGACATAATGTTATGTCTCCTAAAGTGTTATTTCCTTCGGCAATATGACTAATGAATGGATTAATTAATGTATTTTTTTAGTGTTAAGTTAACTCATTCTAGAAATACCAGAGCGATATGTCAGTGAAGTCAGCAAAAAACAAAAACATTAGAATTGTTATGCAGAACAGCATCACTGGAATAAGTGGTTGAGCTCTGAGTCGGTCTAAATTTAGAACAAATAACTCGACTGAACTCTTGTAGCAAAGAAACCATTCTATGAATATTCGAATAGGGCTTAGAATGGGAGCCCAGACTTGATCTCTCACGCATTCATTTGCATGTGTCAGCTCAAGTCGGCCATATATGGAGCCTGTGCTCAGCATTACTCCAGAATAAGTCGATCTGATATTAATACTCAATCGCATCCAATATATAGACAACACATTCGATATCAACGAATAAAAAATCGCCAAAACTGTTACAAAACATTTTAAAGATCTTTAACAAGACATTGAGATAACAGTTCCAAAGAAAAAGTGTCAAAAATGTCAGAAAACTTTGACATTTATTATAATTATCAAAACATAAGAAAAATATAAATCAAAGCGAACTACAAATACTAATCGATAATAACTGTCTGTTCCTATATTTAGACCGTTAATGGCTTATCACAACTCTTTAACTTGTTTTTGTCAGTCAATCAAAGAATTTGATCCAATATAAAGTGAACAAAAACTCGAATAAAACTGCCAAAAAACTTTTTGACAATAAATGAATTCCTGAGACTTTTAGGGAAGCATTCTTTGAAAAGCTGCACTATTTTATGGGAGTGCTGAGCACTTGACTTTGCACAGACCTGGCGGTAAATTCCTTCAAAGATATGGAATGCATTTTTAAAGGCATTAAACATTTGATTTATTTGTTTAAAATTGAAATCGAATTAACTTTTAAAATGTAGTCCAATAGACAAGAGATAACCCAATAAACTGCTTCTGGAAATTGAATAGATTAGTCGTGTTAGGCCAATAAATGAACATGTTCACATTGATCACAAATAGCTAAATTAGAAGGGCCAATTGGTCACGTGCACAAAATAGGGTTCTCGGATACTATCCCTTTATAATCCAGTTTTAGACGGTAATAGTGAATGCGATTCGAATAAAATAAAGCGAATAATAATTATGTTATCGAGAGATGAATCATAAAATTATTTATCAAACAATCGCTGCAATCCTTGTGAACCAGTTTGACCTCAAATATTATAAAAGTTTGGCTAGAAACAACGCCAAAGGGGAACAACAGCTAAAGTCAATGTCCAATAGATCTACTCTTCCTTCATCACTGAATTGGATTCAGTTCTAAATTGTGTTTTAAGCCTTGTTTTTGCTAAACAACTAAAACAAGCATTTATTACAATAAAACACTTCATTAGACGACAATAAAAATATTTGCTGACGTCTGACACCCATTGCTATGACTGAGTGTCGATTGATTTAATATGGAATTTGAGAAGTTGAACAGTCAAATATTTTGAATAACTCGGGATGTGCTCAATGCTATGTGCAGTACTGCCAGCGCTACACATAACAAATGTATTTTAGATTAGTTTAGAAATAGATTGGAGCGAATCAGACGAATGCAAACAATCGAAGACTCAATCAAACACTTAATTCTTTTCGCTTTAGAAATAAACTCAAATTAAAGTAGTTTTTAGTTCCGAATTATCGCTCAAATAACGTCACTTAACATAAGAAGCGCTATCAAAATATGGAGAGCAATCATTACCTAATTAAACCATTTTATTTATGCCTGTCTAACAAATTTACGTTTATGTTTACCGTTACACTCAGCCACTTATTCAAAAAGGATAGGCATTTGATTTCATTTGAATAAAAATAACATTTAAAACACGTCTGAGCGGAGAGAAGGTAATCCAAAAAATATATGTCATATTAGGACTATTTAAGTATTATTTAACACAAAACAAGTGATAATAAAAGTTTGTTCATAATATGGGTGTGTATTATATCAGTAAAAGTATTATAAGTCAAATACAATTACATAAACGTTAACTCAAATTATGGCATTCTTGTCGACAGCCACTGAAAACTAATCCAAATTAAGTGATAATTTTATTGCAAAGAATAGCTTATATTCTATTAATTATAATCAAAAAGGATTTAGTTTTGATTTCAAGCAATTCTTAAGAATACATCCGATCATTATTTCAATAAATTAGTTCATTATAACACGTTTTTTGGCCGAATATAATATTCAAATATTTATATAAAGTTTAATAATCTTTCAGTTAATAACAAAATTGCAAAAAATATTTATCTAACGATAAAATTCAATGTTTTGAACTCAAAAATATGAATAAATTAATGAAAACTTTTTTTTGAGAAAAATTCATTTTAAGTTTTTTTTTATTTTTTATTTAAAAAAAACTAAAACAAGAGATAAATATTTTTCCAGTTTTTCTGACAGATTTTCTAATTGAACTAAAATAGGAAAATGAGTGCAAACAACATAAAAAACTTGAATTTTAATTACATTTCTGTTTTTGAAGGCAATGCCAGAGATATCGATATTAATTCACTGCAAATGAGATAAAAACTGAAATCCAATTGAAATAAATCTAAACTCTTATTAACATATCATAAGTTAATATCGTCTGCAAATATAAATGAACGCCCCTAGAATGTATCATGGTAGACTGTAAGTCTTTAGAGCTTTTCCTGGAACACAGGTTAGGCTTTGCGTTCAGTAAGTCATCAATTATTGGCGACAAACCATTTGTGGAATTGATTCAAATCATTAAATATTTGGCAATAGTTTTCAAATTTAAATTAATGACATTCAGAGGCTTTTAAAGGACTGGAACTGATTGATAGTGACTTTTAACATAAACACTTGTAGTAAAGTGAATGGATTGGGTGGACATACCTTTCGCTGTTGTTTCTCCCATTGTGGATCACTGGATGTGTTAAAAGAAGTGATAAAAGCATTTTACTAAAAATCAATTAAATGACTCAATAAATAGCATACAGGAGTCCTTCCCGTTCCCATTCCTCTTCCTGTTCCATGTATCCGTCTTGAGATGTGTTGTAGTTCATGTCCATTCGGTGATCAACCACTTCAACCATTTGTATTCTGCGGCGCACAAACTGCTGATCCGTTTTCGGTTCAATTAATGGTTTATTATTGTTATAAAAATGATTAGTTTTATGGCTTTGAGTGGATTGACGCCAATCGCACACCACTGAAGACTCTTTAACCGATCCTCGCTTTGATCCAAATGAATGGATGTAAATGGCAATCAAAACTACCAAAACAACTATCAATAGTCGAAACCACAACTGATGTCCAGTTAAGTAATAGTCAATGAAATCAATAGCAGTGATGTCGAAGTCAGTCAGCGATGAACTGCCAGACATACAGTGAATACACTAAAGGCAGGCAATGATCGCCGGTTCACTTGTGTGAGTGCTGGCACTGCTCTCACAGCTCTATCAATAGCTCAGAATATGTCTGATCTGGTCGTCCAATAGGAGAGGTGTCAGGCAGTCAGTCAAGAGTGCTCTGAACGCCTCTCTCTGTCGTCATTACAACTAATGTTTGCTCTAAATTCAAACCCAATTCATATCACAACTGATTTGCTCTTAGATTCGCAAAACAATAAACAAATAAAACAATTATTTCTTTTGACCGCTTTATTCACATTTTTATGCTATTTATAAAAATTAAAATTATTGTCGTTTCCTTTCTTTCGGTACATCAAAACTATTTAGCATAGACTGAGTCATCACAAATCCAGTGATAAAACTGCAACTTTTCTAAAAAATGATCCGAAAAACAATAATTTATTCAAAGAAAGAAAAATATTTGAAAGAAAAATAGTTATAAATTATTTCAATCAATCCTTTTTAAGAATCATTTCCTTAATAAGGGCTGAGCTTTGATCTGATTTTCTAGGTTTTTCCAATCAAGAATTTTTAAACAAGATCAAATAGATAATCATTAACTTTTTAATGTAGGAAGAAAAGTTTACAATAAAAAAGCATTTACTGATTTCGTGTGAATAAATGGGTGAGCAAGGTGTTATATTTCAATTGTTATAGTCTATTCTGAAAGCTGGGTTCAATAAATCACTTCTATTCGACCATAAAAATGAAAGATATTTTTAAAGACTTATTTGCAAAATAGTCCCAAAATAACCCTTTTATGAGGAACTTCTGGGAACGGATTGTTATTGAATGGCGAGAAGAGATGCTCTCATTTTTTAGAAATCGTTGACAAAACGAATATTCAATTTATTTTTATATCGGATCGAAAGCAAAAAGTTTTTTTTCAAATGAAAAGTTTTTCTTTTAATGAGAATAAGGTTCTAAATAACTGAATGTTTTCACACGAATTCTCATCCGGTTTTATACGAAGTTTTCGGCACAGAATTAACTGCAATATTTGCAAATTTATTTTTAAGATCAATTTTGTCGCAAAACTATTCATATTATGAGTAAAGAGGACGAGAAAATCAGAAAAATACATGTTAGACGATAACTTTATAGCGATCAACATGCCTAATTTTAGATTCTGGCCGCTTATTCACAAACAATCTTTTTATTCGCTCAAATAATTGACACAAGATTTGCTTGCAAGAGTACTTGTGAACATAATTTCAATGAAAGTTACCAGTTGCTTCTTTGGAATGTTCTTCTAAACAAAAAAGTTTGCGGTTATCTTAAAATTGATTTCAAGTTCTGTTCGACTGTTTTTGATTATACAATAGTTGCGACATTTGGGACATTACATGTGTATCCTTTTGTTAGAATAAATCGCTAAAAACCAGTTAATGAGTGCAGTGCCTCAGTAAGGCTGTCAAAAAGGCTGACCTTGCACATCTTGCACATCTCTGGTGCGACACAGTATTCAAGGAATGAAAAATTTCGATGACTTGTGGTTTTATGAGTCGAATAAAACTAATCTGAAAATAGATGCGATGACACACTCTTTGCCAGAGCTCTGGTGTTTTGTATTGCCGTCGAATTGCGACCAAATTTGAAATTAGAACCAAATGAATGCAGAAATCAATCTGAGCTCAGATTAACTAAAGTGACATTAATTTTAAAATTAAAAAACTTAACTCTAAAACTGTCTATGAATCTATCGAATCAAAAAATAACTGTAAAGATGTTATGAATTTCCAAAGAAATAAAAATTAAAATAAAACTACTTTTCAGATAAAATACTGACTTAAAAAAGCCATTAAATTATGAAATTTAGAACATTTCGAGGTCTCAGACGAAATGTCATCAAATAATGCCTCGAAGAATAAACTTCTAAATCGAGAATTAGTCGACAAATAAGAGCAATAAAACGCCGGATTCAGAATAAAAACTCATTAATTATACAAAAACTACTTTATTTAGAGCCAAGTCTAACAAATTGTTACACAAAAACAAGAATTTGAATGAATCAGTCATTAAAAAACACAAGAAATGCACAAAATATGTGATTACGAAACGTTTCTATTTCAAAGGGTTGTGCTTCAATGCACAGCCCATACAATAGCTATGGCTTTGTGCAAATCAAGTGAAAGCCTTGAATCGACTTAAGATTTTTCTAATTCGACTCATACAACATCAGCAGACTATTAAAGAATTAACCAAGATCTATCAATATTCTACCTTTTCATTCACTAATTTGCAAGTTTTAAAAAATAACATTCTCTACTTTGGAGGCAAATTCGAAGTGACAGAAACTTATTTAAATGAAAGACCTTGCACATATCATTGTATATTATTTTTAATTGTTGTTGAATTTAAAACTTAAAAGTTTTTAATGCGTGGGAATAGAATTTCAACCAGGAACTTTTAAGTTAACGGCTTTTAAACAGATTTTTGTCAAATTTATATTCAAATTGATTAAGCAAGGCGTGAAATATGCTGTTTTGTGTCCTTTTTGCAGCAAAAACAAACTATAAATAATCTGAACACAATTTTTTTCTGTTCCTCATCAATATTTATGTCGAGTTGAAAATTAATCTGAAGTAATGACATTCGGCGCCACATTTGGAAGGCTATGGAAGGCTAATGTTGTTTATATAAGAGTCACCTCCGGATAGGTTTCGCTCAAAATTCATAAAATTATTCAATGTTTGGAGCGTTAATTTTTTTTATCACTTAATTTATTCATTAAATTCATTTTTCCCGATAACATGATATTAAGTTCGATAATACCAGGAATAATTTTAAGAAGTTGGCTGTTCATGAACTTGATAATGTAGGTCCGTTTTCGGCAAGATCAAATCAAGTTACTTAAAGTTAAATTGATTTTTTTCGCTCGAAAATCCACTTTAAAAGTTAAGAGTTTAACCGTTAATAGTGATTCGAGTCAATATAACGTTGAAATGAGTTAAATGAGCTTACTTATTTATAGAATTCACTTGAGATTGGAAAAAGACTCATCCATCAAAAATTAACTTTGATTTATTGTCGAGACAACTGATTTGTTTCATCAAATAAGAGCTATAAGTCTTGTGTTTGCGATCAATAACTTTACGTTTAAATCAATTAAAGGAAATAAAAAATTGCTGTAAAAGTCATAACTCTTGAGATCCGGTGATAAGGACAGGCCGGGCCAGAGGTCAGAGAACTGAGAATTCAGAGTTAAAGTCCAATCCGATGAA
>JAQIWP010001832.1:0-13084 GCA_034695525.1 Euzetes globulus
GAAATCCCATGCTAAGTCTATGGAGAGAAATCCCATGCTAAGTCTATGGAGAGAAATCCCATGCTAAGTCTATGGAGAGAAATCCCATGCTAAGTCTATGGAGGGAAATCTGTTTATTGGTTAAATTAGTTTAGGTTAAGATAGTTTAGTTAAAAGATGTAAGTGTAGTGGGGATTAGGTTTGAGGCAAACCCTTGTTTATTTTATAAAATTTAGCCTTGAAGCTTAAATAAAACCTTGTTATGGAATAATTAATCTATATTTATTAAACTATTTTGGTCTATTTACGTAGAAAATTGTCAAAACGACTTCATTCATTTTTATTGTTTTAAATAAAAAGGATCAAAATGCCCTTATTTTTGGGATAATGAAGTGTATAAATTCAAATTAAAATCTATAAAATTCTGAAAACTATGAGAAAAGTTCTCTCAAAGGTTTGAAAAAATTTGATCTAAAATTTAAAGCTTCTTTCATTATCTTCTTTAATGTAATAGAAATACAACTCAAAGGTATTCAATTGTCGGCAATGAGTCTAAAACGGACTTTTGTTCAATTGTCCACTCCTCGGCACAAACAGTATACTAGTCAGAGAGGGACCACTTTTACTCAAAAGTAATGCTATCTGAGCCCTATTGTGTGTATCCAATCGAAATGTGCTTTTAGTGAAGTATTGAGAGAATATACTGAATATACACATAACCGATATTAGATATAAGATTATTATATCCCGTAAACCATATCCCAACCTATCGGGGAGTCATTCAAAATACCACAAATCCCGAAGTATTGAGAAAAGCGATCATTGATATAGAAGTATACAATGAGCACTCACTGGGCCCTCACTGGGCACTCACTGGGCACTCACTGATCCTGTTCTGATCGGTTGATATGTCATTTCGATCTATTATTCGTCTCTTCAAATGATACCAAATTCTAAGTATTGGACTCAACGCTAAAATAATGTTTGTTTTCAGATATTTTGGAAAACTTAAGAATCACTTCAAGCATCGAAACCTAAAGGGTTCTAAACTTTTCTGGCATTTGCTTCATTCATATTAAATCAAATGACAGCAAGTTGTTTTGCTCAGATCAATTTATTTTCTTGGTTCTGTAAAAAGATAATTAAAGGAATGAAATCTAAATTCAACATTTGTTTACAATATTAATAATCACAATTAATATTAGTTAATACCGCAGTAAGTGTTTAAAATATAAGTTGCAAGTTTGATCTTTCATTTTTCAGAATCATGAAGTCTAAGCAGTTTAGGAAGAATTTTGGTCAATCTTTAGATGTCTAGAGAAGGGTAAAACATTGAACGGAAATAGGGACTGAAAAGGGCCAGTAGTGACCATTTTTCTTAATTAAGTTTATTTCAGATGATTTTAAGCATAAATTAGTTTAAATTACGTATCAATTTGGCTCTTTTTACATTTTACGACTAAGTTTCTTAAAATAAAGAACAAACGGATTATTGTTGGAAACTGCCTAAAAATTTCTAATTTTAGCAATAATGGCCTCAGGTGATCTAGAAGATAATTTGACTCTAGGGATATTCTGAAAACACATTCTTTAGTCATGATTAGTCCTGAGAGTTAAGTTGCAGATTCACTGAATATGAAAGGAGTGAAAATGGCAATTATTCACGCTTTCCAGATAACACCAATTTAAAGATATCTGTAAGTCTGCAAGGAGTTGCCCCTGGAGAAGAGATGTGCTGACACTTTTAAACTGACGTCAATTCATCACTATATCTCTCATCAAAGCTTATAAAACGGAAACTATTAATTGAGTAAAAATGAAATCACTATAAAGTTTTAATGAGATCTATGATCTGTGAGAGTCACAGATACTCATCAATCGATTCAATAATTTTTAATCATTTTTAAATATTTGTGACAGAATTTTAATAGAAATTTTTATATTGAAAATTTCAATTCATTAATATTTGAATTATTTAATTAGAATTTAGGAAAAGTGTTTTCTTACCGACAAATTAAGTTTCTTAGTAAGGGATAAAAACAAAACTATTCAAGACTTTTCCGTAGAAGTTTAAGTGTACGGCACAGGTATTACAGGTATTGAGTATACAATAGTCGGACCCAAACTATTCTGCACGAATGCCTCACTATAGAAGTGGCGGTGAGTGCAATGGAGACGCCCTAACAGATCATTGGTCACCGGATCAGTTTAAGCCAAATTATTACTACCTTTCCTTATTATATCAATATTGTTAACAATTTTCAATTCAATTAATTTGATAGCAAACTGAGAATTAAAGTTCGATTCAAACTAAATATATTCAAAATTTCCTAATGACTTAAATCTGTTTAAAAGATTATTTCCAACTTTAATTAAATTTAAAGAAAAGAACTGTGTTTTTGACTTTTTTCAATTAAAAATTTCATTTATCCGTCAATTTCACTGCAAGCTATTGATAAGAATGATAATTAATATTGACGCAACCAAGGTCTTCTATAATCTTATATTTGATTGTTTGTTGAAAATTTGATATAATTTAACTGTAAGAATTAATGTTAATCTTGTTCTTTCTTAATATTCTCAAAGAATGGTTCAACAATAAACTCTATATTGAATTTATTGAAATTTTATTTTACTAACATGAATAAATAAGTCTAAATTTAAGCTGATCATTAAGCTAAGTTTTATAGATTACCCTAATAAATAATGACGTTCTCTAGGCCTAATGTTATTATAGTTAAATGGACTATTGACTTTCATTTAAATCTTCAAACATTCGAAAAATATATAGAAAGAAAAGATGAGTTACTATATACCATTAGGCAAATTTGTCTCAATCTGGTCTAATCCAAGGCCAGTTCTAGGCTCTGAAAAGTTTGAGTCGGCAACATTTTATATTTACCATAAAAATTTGGTGTTTTGAAAAATTAGAAAATATTTTTTTGATGACAGAAAACAGATAAATCAAAATACCCTTCTCTTTGGCCATCCCTGGATAATAGGGTGGTTGCCTTAAATGCTACACAAATTAACCTAAAAGTAATTTCAATAATACTTGCTTATATAGCATTTTCTAAAGTTAAAACATTAAACTATCTTGCTCATTCTAAATTAGTTCAAGAAACTAACAAAAAGGCTAATTATTGAATGGGTTTGTGAAAATAACTAATTTAGAGCTGACCATCGATTAGCTCAATTAAAGCTGCAAACATTAATTAACTGGCAACTTTTCATAGACTAATATAAAGGAAGACCTAATAAACTGATAAACTTAAAAGTTGTGGATAATTGTAGTTTTATTTAATGGTTGAGATAAAGTCCAAGTCCTGAGTAACAGAGAGGGCGACAACTTTTGGCAAACATTACAGTTATTTGAGAACTGATGTCAAAACAATCTTTAGTATCAGCTTTCGACTCATCCCTTCTCAAAGATATTTACATAAAGTTATTTTCAAGTCATGGCCGCTTCCATCAACAATGACGACAATTCAAGAGCTTATTCCACAAACAAGACACCATTCTTGATTGGCGTCACCGGTGGAACTGCTTCTGGAAAGGTACGAATCGATGTTTTATTTCAAGAATTAGAACATATTTGCTTATAATAGTCGACAGTTTGCGATCGAATTGTGGAACAGTTGGGCGAAGATAGTGTCGCCAATCGAGAGCGTCGAGTGGTCTGTATATCTCAGGATAGTTTTTATAGATCACTATCGCCTGAAGAGCGGGCCCTGGCCTTCAAAGGTAACTTTGATTTTGACCACCCGTCGGCCTTTGACGAACGCCTTATGCTGGACACTCTCAACGACATTCTTGAGGGTAAAACAGTTAACGTCCGGACTTACAATTTCAGAGAACATTTAGTGTAAGACATAAACAATTTAACCAAATTTGTTGGGTTCAGTCCTTTCTTCTTAAGCGGCGAAAAGGAGGAAACTGTATATCCGGCGGATGTGGTTCTTTGCGAAGGAATATTAGTCTTCTATTTCCCAGAAATCCGAAATCTATTTCATATGAAATTATTTGTCGACACCGACTCCGATACTAGACTTTCTCGAAGAGGTATTTCTTATTAAATGTATCACTTCTTCAGATGTAATCAATTATATGAACTGAAGTTTTAAGAGACGTAAAGACCAGGAATAGGGATTTGGAGACAGTGTTGAATCAATACACAAAGTTTGTGAAACCAGCCTTCGAGGAGTTCTGCCAACCGGTGAGACATTATCTTGTCCACTTTGATTACTGATTAATTGTGTGATAGACCAAAAAGTATGCCGATGTGATCATCCCTCGCGGGGCAGACAACGGAGGTATGCTTTCCATTTATAGTTAAAGTTATAGAAACCATTTAAATGAATGATTCTTTCAGTAAGTTTTTCTATTGACTGACTGTTGACTCTCTGCGAGACCTCAACTAAATTGGACTGATTTTTAAAAAGTTTTGTTTATTTTTATATTTCAGTTGCAGTAGAATTGATAGTCAATCGAATTGAAAAATTGTTTGATTATTGTCCGCTTCACTTAATTAATAAGGAGGACAACTGTAAGGAACAGACACTCGTCTCCAATACAAAAACAAATGCCATCAAAACCGGAAGAGAACTGTCCCCGAATCTCGCAGTCAGTCGATAGGAATACTTACTTTTATACAACAATTCTCACCGCTTTTTAATCGGGTTTTACGAAAATATTTTTAGGAATCTTTATATCAATTTTTAAACATTTTTAATTTTTTTTTATTAAATCAGTTTTGAGATTAATTTTTATTTAAGTATTATTTTGTGTATTCTTTTTTTGTAATCAATTTAATGATTTGGGATATGTTTTAAAACTAATTAATTATAGAAATTAAGAAATGTTTTCATTTCTGTAAAACAGTTGCAATTGATTTGATCGTTCAGACAATAAAGGATTTGCTTCAAAATCCACGAATCCGTTCTTCTAGTCCTTTGTCGCCACCGCCTAACCTGAGAGCACAAATGGATCAGTTCAGAAGGTCGGCCGTCACCAGAAGTGTTTCGGTTGGCTCTACGACTAACTCTTCGCGTCCGCATTGAGTTTCGATTATTATATAAAATTTAAAGCAATTTACTGTTATTTTGTTCACAAACTCTCCTTTTTGTGAAATCATTTGTCGACAATATTTGACTGAAATTCAAGCAAATATTTCTTATTTTTCAGTTCATTTCATTATTGTTTAAATGTATAACCATTTGCGAAGACAAAACCGGTATTATATGGAAGTCAGTGACAATCTCTCCATTTTGTCTTAATTTCAAAAGTGTTCGGATGTCAGAGATTTGTTTAAAAGTTGTTTGAGTCGAAAAATAAGTGTCTTAAATGCAATCCTATTATTTTTATTAACCAAATATAATCGATTAATAAATAAGAAATTCATATAAATTTGTTGATTATTCTAATGGAAAGTCATTTAGTGTTGAGTGAGAGCGGCATCTCTTTGACCACTTCTTTGAGCAGTTGGAGAGCTGTCGAAGCCTTTTGAACGCATTGAGTATTAGCTTCTCTTTCAGTCATATCTAAATAGGAAAAGGTTTAGATATGAAGACAAGTATTAATGAAACCTTTGAGCCATAGCTGTAATGCAATCATTTGGAGTGACATTTCATCCATCAGATAAATAGGGGGAACACTCATTAGAACCATACAAAAGGCGAAAATCAATGCTTCCCTCACATACCTGTAATCAATAGATAAAATGAATTGAAAGTCATTTGATTTAAGTATTTGCTTACACTTCTGAGTGATATCTAAAGGCAAGAATAAAGTCTAAGAGTTCTTTTCCCATTTGCTTAGTTATTGGACAAAATGAGACATTTTTTATAATCATTGCGAGAGTATAGAGAAGACGACCGAAAACGTAATGATCTTCTTCTAATAAATCGAATTTTATCTCATTTTTATCGACATTCTTCAAAAGCGGAAAAAAGAAATGAGAAACAAATGGCGCCAAACGATTGATGGATGACTTCTGAGACACATTTTTGGTTTTATGGCTCAGCATTTTAGTCTTTGACTCAATTCTCGAATTTACGACTTCTCTCCAATGAATTTCTGCATTTTTCTCTTCATTAGAAACAATCGAAATGTCTTTTATCATACTTTCTTTGTTAGTATTGGATGAGAGTTCAGTACTCGCAGACAATAACACTTCCAATACATCCAGTCTTTGTCGTATTGTATGATTCTGTGCATAGAATTGCGAACATAAATAGTTGGCCACAGATTTTGGTGAACAGACACACAATGATATAAGTGCTCGCATTCTTTGACCGACAAAGTCATCGACAGCAGAGCTTTGGTCCAATCCAAGCAATATTTGTGCGAATTCTACGGCTATTTCTTGTACTGAATCAGAATTTTGTCGAATAATCTGTTCTGCGCTTCTAAGACAACAAGTAAACCACTCGACCTTTTCCGCATCTAATAGTCCTTCCATACAATCGCGCAAATAAATCGGATTTTTCTTGTCTTCCACGGGTTTATCAGTGGATAAATCATAAGGAGTTAGATCACTGTCTTCGTCGTCATCGCTGTCCAAACTATTTTGAATTTCTTTTGGAAGATGTTTTTCTTTTAGACTATTCTGAAGCAAATTATTTTCTTTGATATTTTTGATGTCATTTTGATTGCAGTTATTTAGGAATAAGTCATTCAAATGTTTAATTTCTTCGTTCTCTTCGATTTCAAAATCAATTTTGTTTTGTCGGCAAAACAAAGACATCAAAGTCTGACCAACAGTTAAACCAATGTTTCTGAAGTCGGTTTGATTGTTCTTCAAATGGAGTTCAATGCCATTCATTGTCAGTTTTCTAAAATTGTGCTCGACTTCAGTGAAATCAAGATTTTTGATAAATCGGGAGCCAATCATAAGACCGCGGGAGAGGTATAAATGTTGTGAATAACTCCTATACTTAATAGCACTGGAATTACTCCAAGCATTCAATAAGTTATTAAAGGCTTCGAAGAATAATTTAACAGAATTTTCAGTCAAATAACCAAAAATATTGATCAGAATTTGGTCGCTTTTAAACTCATTTATTAATAAGAATTTGTTGGTCACTAAGAACTTGATTTTTGAATTCGTGTCAACACTTTTGCCAATTATCCAAACTATTGACTTAAAATTGGAAACCAAACAAAATATGCTTTTAATCAATACTTCAATATATTCTTGTTTTGGTGGACAGACTACGAGTCTGTAAGCGATTCGGCGCCAAATGAAGTCATTTTGACATTTCATTAGTAATTTATTCAAAACTTGTTTGAAAACAATGTCTGAAAAGCCTAAGAAAGCGATTCGACCCAAGAGTGATGACAGGAACTGTAACGAAGAATCTGATCCACAGCTTATCATTTGGAACACTTCTTCAATACAAAAGTAAATCGTTTCAACCATTCGATTGAAATATAAGTTTTGATCAAATTTTTGGCAATTCTTTGATTTTAAATTATTAGAAATGATGTCCGGAATCGATACCAAAATTGTCTCCAATTTGGGACCAATTATTTGCAATTCGGTTGAAGATATTTTAGAGGTTTTGGACAAAAGTTGGGCCAATGTATTGTCACAATAGATATAATCACTTATTAGAGACAATAATTTATTTCTTTTAAAACTGTTTTCTTTCAATTGACTGAAACTATTGACAAGAGTTAAGAAGACATTGAAATCCGGTTTAAGAAAGTTTTGGTCGAATAACTTCTCATCCGTTTTGTTGGCAAAAGAGTTGGCACTCAAAGAGTCAACCAATCCATTGATTATTAAGATCTTATCGATCGATGAATCTTCGGATGAAATCATTTGAAATGTCTTTAATCTTCACTCAAATCTGTTTTCAATAGAGAATCACTTTTCAGATGATGTTTTGGTTTCAATTTATTCATAAATTACATACAATAATAAGCTTTCTTTGTCCCCTATTTAATGATTTTTAAGAAATTAAACTGTTCAAATTAATATAATTGAATATGGTCATAATTATGAGCTGCCATTAAAAATATCAAATTATAATTTAGATTATTTATTATTATTGGTAAACCTGGACATTAGAGAATGTTGTTGAGAGCCGCCAATTCTTGTTTGTCCAGTGGTTTCAAATCAAAGCCTTTGAGAACTTCTTTTCCCTCTAATTGTCTCAAATGATCCACTTTTGGCTTCAAATCATCTCTTAATTCATTAATTCGTTTATTCAAAAGGTTTTGGTCTTCATTTATAAGAGCTTTTGCGGAACTGACTCTTGTCTTAACGAATGAATTTCCAAAACAAATCCATAACTTATTTGACTAAACAATTGATTTAAAATAACTATAAGTTTAGAATTAATATTTGTAATCAATTAAAAAAGGGTAAATCTATTAAAAAAATACTTCATTGGTGAAATTGGAGTCTCTTTTGATAACATTTAATGCTTCCCTATTTTTATTGACTTTGACATTCAAGTCAATTATTTCCTGTTTTATTTTTAGGATATCTTCGGCCACTTCTTCAACATTTTGTAAAGCATTTAAAACTTCATCCATTGGTAAGGACTTCAAACAAGTGATTTTGAAAGACAAAAATGTCTTGATTTGAAAGCAACAAATTAAAAGACCAATGAAAACAAAAACATGTGCTCTCAGTCATACAAAGATTAGATTATCATTGAAATAAAAGAACAAAATGTCAGTTACATTGATATTTGCTGTTAATTGAGGTTTAGGGCACATAAATATTGCATTCAATGGTTCGTTGTTTGTGATTCACTCAAATTAAATGCAATCTGGAAACATCTGATTGTAGATTAAACTTTAAACATTCTAGTTTTTTGTTTGACATTTTCTAAATTAATTATTTATTGTTTAATTTTGTTAGCAATTGAGCCATAAATAAACAATTGTTTCATTTTTAAAAATTGAAAGATACAATGTCATTTTTAACCATTGATTATAAATCACTAAAGAATTCGCTGAGCAAGTTAAGTTCAGACAATAAAGTTAACGAGTTGAAGATTGGAAAAGAAGGTGACCTTGGCAAATTGGTTTATGCTAATCAAGAATTTGTAAAGCAACTGATCAATGAATCAAATGAAGACAAATGCAATAAAAATATTGATTTGATTGAAGGCAACAGTGATTTAATCGCCAATCAATATGAGGGAGGATTTAAACTTTGGGAGGGTTTATATGATATAATTAATTATTTTAGTCAATTCAAAATATTAGATAATTATTCAAATCTTCAAAATGTCAATGTCTTAGAAGTAATTTTTTTTATAGTCAATCATAAACTCATTTTATTTCTTTTTATCAGTTGGGCTGCGGTTCGGGTTTGGCCTCAATTTATGTCTCCAAGAAGTTATCGAATCCCAATTTATATCTTCAAGACTTCAATGAAGAAGTTGTCAGATATTTCACAGCAGTTAATGTTTTAATGAATAATGAAATTGATTCTGAAGTTATTTCGCGTTTCAATTACCTATTCGGTGATTGGTCTGCAATCGCCGATCAATTGAACAGTTCTGGTCTCAAGTTTGACCTAATCTTGTCTTCAGAAACCCTCTATAATTGTGAAAATTATGAAAAGTTTGTCAAAGTTATTAAAACGAGTCTATCAGAGAAGGGGTTGGTTTACATCGCTTCTAAATCTCATTACTTTGGTGTCGGCGGCGGAACCTATAGTTTCATTGACTTTACTCAAAGTGACCCACAATTAGAATGTGATATTTGCCACGAAATAGATGCCCCACTCACTCGACAAATCATCAAGGTTACTCTCAAAAAATAGATTATTTTCATTCATTTCATTACTTTTATACAAAATATAATGAAGTTTGAAGACAATTGAGTTTCAGTTTACACTAAATAAATGAAATTAAAACTTTTGAACTAAACATTTATTTCACTAAATTGTTAATTATTTAAAATTCTAATAAAACAAACCAAGTTAAAAAAGAATAGAAAAATTGGATTTTAGGAAAATAAGAACAATGTTAACGAATCAATGGTAATATTCGCAAAAATATGCCTTGCAAACAAACCGAACACTTGACAGACTGACAGTCGTCAAAAAAAAAGTTGTCAGCTCACTTTAGTTCAATCCGATTATTATTATTATTATTATTGACTGAATAGTGAGTAAGTGTTGGACTCAATTATTTGTCAACAAAAGATAGTTTAGGAAGTATTTCGACACATTGTAGCGTCGATTTGTGTGAGTTGTGGACCGAATAACATAACTTTCTTTCTGTACATCTGATGGCTTGCGATCGGATTCCGTTCGAAATAAACAGTTCGTAAACTTTTCAATTTCTGGAGTACTTCTAAGTCTTTCCAGTCGTCAATATTATTGTCATTACACCACAACTCTTCCAAATGGACCAAATTGTCGATATTCTCCAGTCTTTTCAACTTATTTACGGCTATATCTAAAGTAAGTAACTGACTGTTGTTTTGCAGGCCTTCCACTGTTTGGATGCCATTATTGCTGACATAAAAGTGCTCTAAATTCAGATTCTGATCCAAGCCTTCAATTTTGGTGATTCTATTGCTTTGAATACTCAAAAGTTGCAAATTCCTCATTGAATTCAAGCCATCAATTTTTGTTATCTTATTCTTTCCAACGAAAAGACTCTTCAGATTAACCAAATGATCCAAATTTTCAATAACCCTGATTCGATTGGAGCCAAACTCCAAGAGTTCCAAATTCACTAAATTATCTAAATTCTCGATTTTAGATATTTTATTGTTAATCAGAAATAGTTTCTTCAAATTAACCAAATTCGACAAATTCTCCACTTTTCTGATTCTATTGAAAGACAGATCCAAAACTCTATTCAATAAAAGAGACAAATATTGAGAAAAAGGCGATTCCAGCAAATGTTAAGAACTAACTCCAAGTTTGTGAGAGTATCCAAGTTTTCAATTTTAGTGATTTGGTTGTCATATAACTCAAGCTCTTTAAGTGCTGTCAATTGATTCAATCCTTCAATTTTCTTAATCACATTATTTCTTAGGCCCAGAAATTCAGTTTTAGTCAACACTGAGAATACGGCCATCGATTGGACTCTCGAGTGATTCAATTCGATTTCAAGCGCTTCCAGATCTAAATTGATTTCTTCGTTGTTGTCGTTATTCTCGTTATTTTCATCTGACAATCAATTGATTAGTGATATGAATGAAATGTAAAGACCATACTATTAGAGACGATGTCATCGATTTGGTCCACATTTTCGACAATCCGAACATTTGGCTCACTTTTTGGGCTCAAACTGACCTCCTCTTAAACAATAAATAACTCATTAGATTAATAAGTCATATGACTGTTTCAATAGTACTTTTGTTGTCCATCTTTTAATTGTTGGCAACAATTATTTGTTATCAACTGTTTCTTCGAAATAAGACAAAGATTTGAATAAAAGACAAATTCAATTGAAACCAATGTTTCACTTTTGATAAAAATAAATTTCATTCATAAAAGACGCTGAAAGTACAAAAAGTAATCAGAAAAGCAAAGATAAAAATGTGAATGATCTTGATATTTATATTTAACTAGTTAAACAATTCGTTGAATATAATCGATTCAAACAATAATTTGTTTTATAATTTAATTTATTTTTAATCTAAAACATTGTTTACATTTCTGAACATTTCAATTATTGTCGTATTTTATTGAAAATATCTGACATTAAGAAAATATAAACAGAGATACACTTCGAGGTCGCTTCGAATGACGATTACATCGACTTTTCATTCAATTGATTGATTGATCTGAAAGAATGGCCTCAAGAGGTACCACAGAAACTGATCAGCTTCAGAACAACCTTGAGAATCAGCTGGACAGACTAGTTGCTCAATTGGCTGACCTCGAACTATCCAAGTAAAGTATTTCTAATCAAATCGTGGGTCGAGTTTTAGGCGAAACACCCGGTTTGACAGTAACCAAAAGTGTCCATGCACACCTTTCTACCCATTTATGCTTATAATATTTTTCAAAAGTAGCTGGGTGACTGCCACTTTTTAAGCTCTTTTTACCACTTCTTCCTATTATTAACTGACTTCTAAATCAATTTGAATATTAAAGTAATCAAACATTTTGATCGATCGTATGCTAAAAGATATAATGAATTGCATAATATGTATATCAGTTATGAAACTCTATTCCCATTATAAGTATGCCTTCTATTCGAACAAACATTTCCATTATTTTATTGACTTTTTATTCTACCAAATGTTTTATAAAACTATAAATCTATAGATTTTTTTTAATGCATTTAGTAATTAGAGTCAAAAGAAAGTTTGCAATTAATTGTTTATTATGTTGTTAACCAAATCACTATCTTGTTTTATAATTTAAAATGCAACCAAGGTTACTTAGTTAGAGGATAAAGATTAAATTCAGTTGAATCTGTCCGTTAATTGTTTGATTAAGAATTGTGTGTAACCTGTATCAGTTTTGATTTTAATCCTTTCGGCCTTTATGCCTGCTTAAATTAACGGTCTAGCTTTGTACGAGCATTGCTCAATAGTGAACTCTATTATAACCATGATTACATTTCTAACAACTTATTATTAGAGTATTGATAAATAGTTGTTTATTCATCCCTTTATAGTCACTATAATAGTTGAGAAAAAACTTCAAAATAGTTGATTAAATAGTTATTTATTTTTTAGTCAATTTTTAATTGAAAAACACTTTAAAATAAGTTAATCGTTATTATAGTGAATAATGAAATACTTTCTAAGATTTTCCAATTGAAAGTTCAATCTATTGTTACTTAAAACCAGTTTGTATTTTGAAAACTTCGTTCGACATCGCAGTCGATACGACATTAATGAAGATATTTCATGAAAACTGAGATCCAAATATAATATGTGGCCACTGTTCCCCTTCACTTTACCAGATATGCCTTTAATTTTTGTCAAGGTTTTTTTTAATCCAAAACCGATTTGAATTTATTGTCAAACGAAATGTTTGTGGTCATATATAATTTGATATAATTCAAATAGTTAACCTTTGAAATAGTTATTTATAGTTGAAAAAATGTTGGGTAAAATGAGCCTTATAGTACCTAGTTCGGAAAGATTCCAAGTGGTGAACACCTAC
>JAQIWP010001833.1:0-13083 GCA_034695525.1 Euzetes globulus
AAAGAATAGTTTCGATATCTTTCCGAACCATAAACTGGGGGTCATTTTGACCAAAGTTATTAATACATAAATAAATATAAATAAATATTTTTGAGATTTTTAGTCAATATAATATTGAATATTTTAACAAGAATAAATCAATATGCACGCTTTATTGATTACTAATAAAATTGAGACATCTAGTCTTGGATGATAAATAGATGACTGATTGTGGCAAAAATAAATTACTTTGATTAAAAAATAATGAGTTGAGAATAAATTTGAAAATTCAATAAAAAATCTTTATTCTAAAAATAAATAAATTCTTTGTTAAATCATAAAACTTCTTAAAACTATATAATAAAACAGAATTCTATGATAACAAATGTTGGTTGCTATGAATGTCATGGGCAATAATTAATTCAATTAGATTGGCATGGATCGTATCCATTGAAAATAGTGGCGAAATTGATTAACACAAACATAAGTATAGCCCCGAATGCAGAACCGATTTGAGTAAAGACTCCGCAAAAGAATAGAGACTTGTGTCCAGTACTGGTATTTCTCAGAATCGATGCGATACAGGCTCTCGAATAGGAAAACAAAGCCGTGAATGCGATCCATACGAATACAATCAGCACTTTGCCAGACATAGCGTCCTGGAGGGGAGGGCTCGGACTCAGTACTGCTGTCGCTATGATATAAGCAGCAAAAATAGTTCCACACGTAATCACTACCGGAAGAGTTCTTTTAATGGCTGCAGAACTCATATAGAAAGCAATGAAACAGGCGATTGGATTGGCCATAGAGGACAGGGTGACAGTCAAATGATAGGCCGTGTTTCCATATGGCAGACAACTATAACTTTGAATACCTGAACAGATAATTGAAATTAACATTAAGAGTGTCGATAAAATACGTCAATTGGATTACTGGGAAGAACTCCGTTAGTGAGGGCACAGATGTAGGCCTGACTTATCAGTAAAACGACAAAAGAGTTTTTGGAAATATTTTGTTCATTGCTTTGAGTTAAGTACGATTCGTTGGTCAGTTCCACTTCAGTCGAACTGTTCCTTTCAGTCGACTGACTTGAGTCTGACTCTATGCCAGTACTGACTCTTTTAAGGTTTCGGTCGTCATCTTCTTTATGGGTAACCATTTCCGACTGACAGGACTTCAAGCGATTAAGTGCTATGAATGCCAACCAACTCAACAAAACCATAATCATTAGGAAAATGAAAAAAATAGAGACAGAAAATAGGGGCTCCGGGTATTCTGCCTCCATCTTTCCGAATGAGTCCGAGGCAGTTGAATTAACACATTTGGGATTTCCGCCCACTCCTAAGAATAACTCAATTAATTGGTAACAGTTTTGTTTGCCTTCAGTGCAAACCTTGGATAATGGCTACAATACTGGGGATGAGTCCACTTAAGCCCTGACCGATCAGATATGACATTAAATACTTTGACTTGAAGTGAGCCATAAATGGTAAGTAGAGAACAGAAGTGGTGCAGTCGACTATTGCCAACAGTGCTGTCAGCAGAAGGAAAGTCACTGAATGTGTCGAACCATTGATTTCTGTGGTTCGGTCCCAAAACAGAGTCAAGAAAAGACAGGCCACTGCACCGATCAGTAGAGTCACGTGAATGGCCGGCTTCTCAATTGACTTCACAAAGATTTTAATTTTTTTAACCAAAAAAAGTTAAGTTTTCATACCTTAAGTGAAAAATTGAATTTCAAAATCGAGTAAACAATTGGACCGATATTTGCCAATTGGGTTATGACCACTATATATGACGCTATTTTCCATTGTTCAGGCAATTTCTGTACCAAAATCGGTGTTTGAACCCAAACCCCATTAACCTCAACCCACGAACTTATGCCGAAAAGTGCGGCCAAAATATCGACTAAAATAACTCTTTCACTGAACGATATTTTGGACATAATTTCATAAATTGTGTGACTTTTGAAATAAATGATGGCTTGATATTAAGCTTAGTCTGCATTCGGCACAACTCATAACTCTTTATTGGACACAATTAAAGTCTGATCATTCGTTAAAAATAACTTGGTTGAAGTGTTTTTTTTATTATTTAATTGAAAGGCCAATAAAATGAGTAATAATGTATTGTTTTTTTGACACTCTATTCTCGTTATCTAATCATTGCTTTTAAATATAATTTTCGAATAGATTAGAGATTAGCAGAAATGTGAGCATTGATTAGTGGTTAAAATATGAATCTCTTCCTGCAATAAACAAAGTGATAACCAGAGAACTTGAGATCAACGATCAAAAATGTGATGATTTGTCTCATAAGTCGATTGCATCACATTTCGGTCTCAAATGTTTTTAAAGCGAAAAGCTGTAGAGATTTGCACTGAAATTACTCTTTTATTGAGTAAAGCATTGCATGAGATTTCCGTTCCGACGATATTTTGCTGACATCTCTATCGAAACGATTGCATCATATCTGAAGCCATCGAAAGAATGTCTTAAAACTTATCTGAACTTCTCTTCTAAAAGTCATTTAAACTTCTCATAAAAACCAGAAAAGAAGAACAAAACAATGTTTCAATTGATAGAAAAACAAATAAAAAGGACTTTAATTCAATTCTAATGCCATTCCATTAGTAATGGAAATGTTGTTTAGTTTGAAAATACAAATAAATTGCAAATTGAAAGCGATTTGTCATTGAAGTATAGGTTAGGTTCATATCGTTCGTTGCCCTCGTCTTAAACACTTTGATTACTCGTTCTTTTGTTGATTGAATACAAACAATAAACGTATTGAATATTTAGAATCGATTTGTAATGAAATACACATAAATTGCATCCAATGACTGAACCTCAGGAATGCTGCGAATCATTGCATACAAAGGGTTAGGCATTGAATCCCATAAACGGGTCGATCGAAAAGAGTATAAAAATCTACTTAAGAACGGGTCATACCTTTTGAAAGAATTCACTTAAAGAAAACAACTTAGGAATCGGTGACGAACCCACTCAACACTCACTCAGTATTGAGTGGAAGGCCTGGCGTGAAGTTCAACAATAAATTCAAATAAAATCCTTATCTGATTAGTGGTTATCTGATAAGAGCCGGAGATTCAGTCAAAGACTGATTTTTGCATAATTCTCAATAACTCATTAATAATTTAAAAGATTGCGAACCAATGGTTTGGATTTGCATTTAATATTATTCGACTCCAAATTCATTGTGAAACCGAGTGAACAGAAATGACAGCAATTTATTGGCGCCGAAGAGAAATAATTTCAGATTAATTGTCGGCCAAATTAAGAACTAATAATTGTTATAATAATTGCAGTCATTTGATAACAATTTATAACCAATTTATTTGAAACTACACCTCAAATACTTGATATCCCAATAATTTATAATTTTCTTTCTTCTGCTCCTCTAATGAGAGGAAAAGAAATAAAACTGAAAATAAGTTTTGAAATACAGAACGAATTGTGAATCAATTTTCGTTTAAATTATACGAAACAAAAAAAACTTGTTTTGAAAAAACTAAATCATTAAATATATTTAAGTCATTTGATTCGATGCTTCACTTGAATTGAAGAAAGGAAGAGAAGAAGAGCTGCCTTTTGTGGCAAACAATGTTTTGTGCGATTAGAGTCAGTTTTCTCAGGACTTACTATTGATTTCAAGTTTGAGCTCCAAAATAGTTGCATATCTTTGTGTGTCAGTCATCGCTTCAATCGATGTTCAAAACTCTTTCACTATAATTATCCGCCAAAGTATTCATCCATTAGAAGAGGGAATACCAGTTGTTCTGATAGTTAATAGGCTATATATTCGTGAACTAACAATTTGAATGTTAAAACATAAAAGAAAATTCAAATTTTTCTTCCAACAAATCCTAGTGATGGAGATATTAATCACTCTATGATTTACTTAAGGCCTCCTTTTGATGAGAAAATTTAAATTTAAGCCAAAAGAAAAACAACGAATAAAAATAAGAACACAATTACTCGGAGGCAAAGAAATGGGTTAATTATCTCTACTCTACAAACGTTTGATTTATTAACTCTTTGGCCAAATGGGCACTAAAAATGTGTTATATTTGTTATAGTAATTGAGAGTTCAGTTCCAGTCAGTAATCAAATCGAGTGATTGATTTTACTAAAAATGAAATGAATTTCACAGAAAATAAATGTTTATCTTAAATAATGATAAGAAAAGACGTGATTCTAATGAATCAATTTTTTCTTTTCAAAGTTTTACTTATATTTTGTGCCAGAAATTAGCCAAACAAATGAAAACAAGAATAAGTCAAAAACTGAAAGCAATTTATTTTAATGCAATCGAAGTCTTATTTGATATACAATTTTCTGATTTGGTTTTACAGAAACAAAATTTAGACGAATAATTTTGACTTATTATTCGCCATTAGATTACAATCACAGATATTTCTACTGCAATATAATTATCGAAACTCAGATAACTCTAACGTTATTTCACAGCTTTTTATTCTCAGATAATAGCAGTTAAAAAAGAGATAAAATCAAATAAAAAAGTCTATTTCAGAGCATAAGTACAGAAAATAATGTTTTATTATAAATGCATTGAAGTATTGGTTAGAATCGACTTTTGACTAGTAGTTGATTAACAGGAAATTTGAAGACATTTTTCTTCAGAATTAATAGCTTTTAGAGCCTTAAAGAACATAAAGTCAATTAGAAAACTGTATTTTTAGAATAAATATTCACTTTTTGGTCAGAAAATATGGCTTTGAATTAAAAATAATTAGTCTTATCTCACGAACCAGTCATTCAAGAGTTAGCCTTTCAATTGACTTATATTTTAAGTGAAATATAATCTCAAGCTTTCCTGCAATCGATGGCTTAAAATATGAAATTTGCTTTTCTTACAAATCAAAGAGTATTTTTCAAAAAGGATTTCTAAACAAAACGAAAAAAAATTGATTTCAAAAAGATATGAATGAATTGAATATTTATCATAAGAATTGCATTTTTGGAGTTCAGTCCAAAAGAAACAACAAAACAAAACATTTAATGAAAGACTATTTCGTATTCTTTTTTAATATTCATTATATTCCGAAGGAATGATTGATTGGGTTTTAAGGGCTTTTCGTATAAATTATAGAATAATATTAAGCGGTAATAAAAATGATAATAAACTTATAAAATGAGTCTTAAGTATCAGAAATATCGATATTTTTTGATGCAATCGTTTCCCAGATCGACGACAATTACATGATCGTCGTTAGTGGTCACTAAACTGGTCGGTCGTTTCAATTTGGCGTCACTGCTATCAATGCAGAACTTTAACTGACCGGAGCTCAGGTCGAAGACCTGAATAAAACTCTTAAACTTTTCAACTCTTGTCGCCAACAGATTCTGTTTATTGTCAACAGTTATACCACAATATTGTCCTCTATTTCTGCCCTCAGCAAAGATCTGACGTTTGAATCGACCGGAAGAGTCGAACACAAGAATTCTAGAGTCGGCGACGAGAATATTGCCGTCGGGATCGAAGCAAACGGCGCCGATCACTCCTAACTGTTCGCTTGCCTTTCCATTGTTGCTTTGTTTGGGTGAGTTATTCGACGGAATTCCTGTAATTTTTGTGTTAAGTTTGCCGACCGGATGGAAGAGGAAGACTGAATGCGCGCCATTGTCCGCCACTATTATCTCGCCCTTTGGATTTACGTCAATAGTTGTCGGCTCAATAAAGTCCCGGTGACTGAAGTGTCGGAGAAACTGCCCTTCGAGTGTTAATTCTGTGATATTCTTATTGCGCCAATTGCTGACTAGAATTGTGTCCGAGTCGGCAGTCAATGCAATGCCAGTGCCGGCCCTGTTATCTAATCCGTGGCCTTCGATATGTTTTACAAAAGTGAAGGGAGAATTAATGCAATCGTTTTGGAGCAGTATTTTTATTCTTCCATTTCCAGTGTCCAACGCATATATCCGGCCGTCCTTTTGACTTATAGATAACCCGACGGGTTGGACGAATTGGTGCTGATCTGAACCGCGACAACCATATATACACAACGGATTGATGTGTTCGGATGCCTCCACTTCTATTGGATAGTCTTTGATGGGACGGCCGAATATCGATATCTTGAGACTATAGATACCACTTTTGGGAGGAGTGAAATGAGCTTCATATGTGCCGTCCCTATTGTCGACAATCTTGGTGCTGATATTAGTGTTATCAGACAAATGTTTGAGTTCTGCAGAGACGGGATCGCCGCCGAACTTCTGTCGCATTCCGTTGTAGTCATAGGCTGTGATGTGCGCCACAGAACGCAAATGTGCCGAACATTTGCTGACCGAAGCCGTGCACAGAGAAGGGAAGGTTTTCGATGTTCTTATGGTCCCGAAGTTATTCACACACTCCTGGATGTCATTGACGGCTGTGTTATGCAAATGTTCGTAACGTATGAAACAGTTCTCTCGCGGTTCCAGTAAAGTATTCACTGAATCCAACTTCTGGTTCAGATCTGAGATCTTTTTGCTGATATTGCGGACCTCCACCTGATATTGAAGACCACAGCAGTCGGTCTCGACTTTGGCCTTCTCTGTTTCGATGATATTCAACTGCTCCGACAATACGTTTCTCTTGTCTTCTCTGATCTTTTTGGCAAAACTGAGTAATTCTTGTCTTCTTCTGTCAACAACATTAATAATCTCCTGAAATGTTCGGTTAATGTCTTCGAACGAATGTTCGGAGTTTTGATCCAATTTTCTCATTTCATTTAAGACATTATCTGCGGCTTCGTTCAGCTTTTGTATGCATTGATGCGCTTTATATAACAATATTTCGCTCAAACGCTTTATTGCTATCGAGAACGGGATCACCTGATTGGGGGAAAGCCATCGCATCATTAGTAAAGAGCACATTCGTCCCAATCATAAGACCATTATATAAATTAACTCAAATAATGTCAGATAAGAGCAATAATTACCGTATGTTCGCATCCATTAGAGCTCTCCTTCAGGTTATTATTATTGATTGTCTGTCCATTTGATGATCCGTTAGAGCCATGAGAACCACCCGTACAGACGCTACAGAAGACACAGTCACAGGTCTCGCAGAACAGCAATTCTTGCGTCACATGACTCGAACATTTAGGTATCACTTCACGTCTTTGACGGGCCATTAGGTCCAGCAATTGGTTGACCAGAAAGGATGGCGGAAAGGCTACTACACCTCCTCGGGGCACTTGAATAGATTCGCGACATATCGGGCACCGCATACATCCATTTTGGTCGCGAAGTCCCGCAGCCGCTGCTATGCGCTCGAGACATATTCTGCATATGGTGTGCGAACAGGGAAGCAGTTTTGGGGTGTGCTCTCCCGCGTCATAGGTATACAAACAGGTGCCACACGTAAGGAAGCCTTCAGTAAAGTCCTCATAATTAATAGACACGGTTTCAACCAATGTCGAAGATGTCATCATTTTGCGACCCAATTGGGATCTAATGGCAAAATCAATCCAAACATAGACTTAAAGCAATGTTTATAAATATTTATGTCATTTAAATCATTAGACAAAACATGAAATAATAGACAAAAAAAGATATCCCTTTGAATGATAGGACAAAAACGGAGTTCAAAAGCATTTTGCATTGAATTTGCATCGCATAAATCGCACAGATGTTACTCAACCCAATCATAACTCACTCCTCGTTCATTTCATTTTAACCGATAATTTTTTTTCCCACAATATATGCAAAAATCACTTACATTGAGATACGACTCATATCTAAAACTTTGGTTTTCTTGGAGACCAAAGTATCCAAAATATAGATATAATTATTAATTAATTTTGAGCGGAGGCGCCAAACAATAACTCATTTTCCTTGTTATTTAATGAATTACTTAATCTGACCTTAAAGTGAAAGACTTGTTCTCAAAGAACAGCTTAAGTACTATAATAACAATAGTTTTGAGTCAAACAACCAATGAGTGAATCATTAGTTTTGAAGATATCTCAGCATT
Organism: Euzetes globulus; assembly: GCA_034695525.1. Taxonomy (NCBI): domain Eukaryota; kingdom Metazoa; phylum Arthropoda; class Arachnida; order Sarcoptiformes; family Euzetidae; genus Euzetes; species Euzetes globulus. The sequence continues at coordinate 7,978 of JAQIWP010001833.1, forward strand.
TGATCAGTTTTGATGAGTTTCATTTTAGATATAGCTGTAAAACAGGAGACAAATCTCTAATTAATTCATTTAGCGTTCATTGATATCGTCGGAAGGACTGTACAAAAGTCTAATGAAATGCAGAAAAAAGGCAATAAATATTTGAATTATTTAATGCCCACTCACTTCAGGACAGGACTCTTCACAAGTGAGTGACGAGTGAGAGAGTGAACTCAGTTTACATTTTATGAAGTCATACACAGGTCTGTACAGAAGCACAGATCGGGTGCTCTACTATTTGCTTTCAAAACAAAGACAACAGTTTCCAAAGACTCTAAAGTTAGAGTCACTTCAAGTCGAGTTTTGCTCATACTTTTGGACTCAGTTCCAAAGAAAACAATAGTTTTTGTGAAAAAAGTTGTACAAAACTTACTGGAGTGCATATCTGAGGGCATCATAACCCGCAGCGCTCGATAGTTGCACTGAAAAACTCATTATTCAAATGAAATCATAAATAATGACAATAACTAATTTCATCACAACTTTCTATTCAATTATTAAAAGTTTAGTTAAAATTCACAAAATGTTTGTCAGTCAACACAAGACGACAACAAACAAACCAAACAAACGCTGAATTGATAGCGAAAAGTGCGCACAAACTGTGTTTAACGTCAATTTGGAGGACAATTCTTCGATACAATTCAAGGCAACGAAACGCTTAACGTTTGAGAGTATAAAACGAAATGTGAGCCAAAAATCGCTAAAAGTTTTTAACAAATTTATTCGAACTGAAAGAAGTGACTCAATGGAAGAGTGGAGTAGAACTGCAACCTTGTGGTGGTTGAGCTCATTCCCTACGAACTAGAATTCGGTGTTCACTCAGCATAAGCAGCTGGTCTGGTTGCCAGGCGTTCAATACAGACTCGGCGCAGCACATTCATCAAATGACGCCAAAAACGATTTTGTTTTTAATCAAAAACCCAATGATTTGGGAAAATATAAACAAAACGACAAATTCTATCATTTGATTGAATGCCATAAAGTATACACTCGTTAGACATACCGACAATCGGTTTAATGGTTCATTCAATGGCTAACATTATATGGGTTCGAATGTATAGATATAAAGAAAAGCCAACAGGCATTGCCTCCAGAATGGGCATGTGTTTGGTAGGCATACCTTTGATATAGCCTGGATTGGGCACAACTAGTTGTATATGAAAGTCAAGTATCACATGCTTTCCAATATAAACACACAAAAATTTGAAGCGAATCTTTGAATGAAGGTCTGCCCGGAGCTAATGATTGCCATATATCGTAAAACACAAAATATCGGTTCAATAAATTTTTTGATATAAGAGAAACTTATATAACAGTTGACAGAAAACAATAGCAAAGTTATTCTTTGCACTCAATTCGTGATAAATGGCATTAATTATTAAATCCAATTAATTCTAAAACAAAACCTCACGTTTCGTGACATCCATTCACTCAATGATTCAAATTTGTTGCAAATTCTCATTAAAGCAGACTTTGAAAACCAAAAGAACGCCCATTATATTAATTGTGCTAAAGGCCATCCTTAGTAGACAATCCTCTTCTTTATCTCTATCGGCGATTCAAATGAGAGGAACGGCATAAAAAAAGTTTTGTGTGCATAAGAAAAGGAAGAGCAGTCTGTATAAGCGCTTCCTGTGTTTTGACCGAAAGAGGCAAAAGTTTGGTCTGAATGAGTATTTTGTGTGCATATGTTTAAAAATGCAATAAATGTTTGCAGTAATTATCCATAGTTTGTTAAGTCGTGGCAAAACTACCCGTCCCATCACAACTGATAGACAGTGCGGATGGACTCACACTGTGTTTACTCAGTTCTTGGTTTTTTACTATACTAACAGTCAATGAATTGGCAGACAGTGCTGTCAAAGACCAAAAATTCTGAAAAAGTGTATTTTCTGCTAAACTTGTGCTCTTATTATGGGTTTGACTCATAGAGTGTCGAACAGCTATGAACTGATTGTAAGGCACACGTCCTGCCATTCGCACAAACACTAGATGTTTGTCTTTATAGTTCTAACAGATATTGAATTGCAAGTAATAAAAATGGTTTGGCCTCTAAGCCCTTCCGGAGCAAAGAACCTCATATTGAGCTCTCAGTTAATCAATTGAATGTTAAGAATAGTTTTCACAGCATTTGTCATCTCTTGCCTTAAAATTCATTACTCTTTCTGTTCTCACAAACAAAGAAAATAAAGACTGGATTTCCAACAAATGTCTTGGATTTCACTCAGAATTTCTTAAACACTATCTCTAAAAACATAATTCGTTTGAAAACTAATATTTTCGGCAAAACATCATTGGTCTCTCTCTCTCTCTCTCTCTCTCTCTCTCTCTCTCTCTCTCCCAATGAGGTTTAGCCAGATTTTTGTTGGAATAAAAATGCAATTTTAATAATTGGATTCAGAGAGCAATAGACAAAATACTAAATATAGAATATTCTCAAAGAAAACTGAGAAAAATAGTTTTCACATACGTTTAGTAAAGTTTTTCTTCACAACTGATAAAGTGAAAGACAGAGTCATTCGTTCGAGAAATAAATGGATTTGAGTTTTGAAGAATTTTCGGTCGTCTGACAACACTCTGCAACTAAAGTCCTTTGACTCTTTACTTGTCGTTAAAATAATTGCAATGAATTTGATTAAAATGAATGATATTAAACAATGACTTCAAGAGATTAATTAGTTTCAAACATTCAATCAAATAAAAAACGAGTCACTCATAATAATGAAATTCAATTAAATGAATATTATTTTGAAGCCAAAGAAGACATTCAATAATAATAATAATAATAATAAAACATAAAAAACAAAGAATCAAATTTCAAGTGAAGCGATGCGAAACTGAGAAAAGTATTAAATTCAAGATATAATACAAAAAATGATATAAACATAAGTTGGAAGTAAGAACCAAACCATTTGTCAAAATTATGCGAAAAGAGGAAAATCCATGGCTTTGAAGAGAAAATTATGGAAAAAAAGAAATGAAAAATTATTTCAAAATTTCTGAACTCAAATTCAAAAAAAAATTATTCGAAAATTTCTCGACTTTTTCAATGAGGAAATTAATTTCAATAAAAAATGATTTTTTATTGAATTTGAAAAAAATATATTAATACATAAATATTCAAACGTTTTTTAATAAGAGTATATAAGAAGACCTCTGGATGGAGGACTCAAAAGTCTTAATTTAGTGACTCTTGTTTTCTTAAACTTTTCGTTTGAATTCTATTAAATGATAACCGAATAAAGTAATGCAAACATTGAAACGTGAACTCAACACTAAAGGAAGGGATTTCCATATGAAACAAAAAGGCTATTCATTTAGCAAGTTGTGTGCACGATCAAACCTTCCAACAGAATACCAAATGGATTCCAGATAATTTTATGTATAAAGTACTTTATATAGCATCCGTGCACAAATTATCCTTGAGTCTCAACATTAAGATGGTTTTCAATACATTTGTGATTATTTCAAGAAAGCGACACATTTAATAGAAAATACCAGGACTGGAGAATTTCAAGAAGATCAGTTACTTTTAATTTATGCTTCAAATTAGATTTGCTATTCAGATAACTTAAATGGAGTAATAATTCAAACAATTTTATATATTGTAATTTTTAGGAAATTCCCAAAATCCTATTCATTGCACAAAATTATGTTCAGTATAATTAGCCCTCACATTAAAAATGTATATAGAATCCATTTTAACAAGAGCTATTTCATCAGGTCAAAGGAACTGGATATTGAATAGAACTAATTAATTGATTTTAGAGATTATAAAAGTTTTTTTTGAAAAAGTTTTTTGACTCTGATGTTTGCGATATGGAATGGGAATAATAGTGATTGTGTGGCCATCAATGCAAAAAATGAAATAATAATTTATACAAACAATACGAATATAAGTGCATCCGACTCATGACATCTGAAGAATGGATTGTAGGATAAAAACCTGATTTAATAGCAAATCAGAGAATGAAAAAATGCATTGAATGTGAATAAGGCATAAATTGAAATACAAATCTAATTGAAATCGAAACAGAACTGAATATTAATTTTTTTAAACTTTATTTTTAATTAAACAAAGCATTGGAGGGAATAACGTTTCGGTTTAAATGCCAAACAAGTAATCATTGATTGAATTGAAAAGCAAAATAAATCCAATACTAATCCAATAGTAATCATTTGAATTGAGATAAGATCGCTAGAAAAGGAAAATTAATGCTTTAATCTTAAAAAAAATTTGAATATTATTTAATTTAGTGTTTGACCCAAACTTATAATTGACAGAAAATGCAAACATTTCTGTTGGATATTAGAACAGAATAACGGGTTATGTGCCCAGAATTGCGTAACATTTAAAGCAAATGTAATTTTTGAAGAGATACTTTTACAAAATTACTTTTTATTTTGAAATATTTGAAAATTCTTTTTAAAATAAATAAAATTCTCAAAAATGATTTAATTGACGCAAAGTATATAGAATATGGAATCGATATAATAGTGTTCACATTAGGGCTCCCACACAATCATCAACTGAACTGTCAATCACCAAAAATAGGTCACAAAAAGCGAACGAAATTTTTCAAACACTGTTTTCTGATGACTAAAAATATTCATCAAAAATATGCAGAGAAAGAGAAAGATATTAAATATCATATGATTTTTGAAAAATTTATTTGACTGGAGTTCATAAACAGTGATGTTTGCCATCAAATGAGTCCCGAATCTGTACGAAATCAGCAGAAAAACTGGTCAACAAAACTCATGTCGACACATATTATCTGATTTAATGTATACCTCTCTAGTCTAATCTCTAATGATAACCCGTTTTCTCCAGTTATGCATAAAATACATAAAAACCAATTTCTATCAAAACATCGTATATTATATTTCATATACAAAGAAAATATTATTCAGTTATTTATTTAAACAAAAAAATCCGAAATTTTATCACTGAACAAATTTAAAGAATATAAGAAATTACTTAAATAAACAAAAGATAAGAGCAAAAAAGGGAGAGGGAGAGGGAGAGAGAGGGAGAGAGAGAGAGAGAGAGAGAGAGAGAGAGAG
>JAQIWP010001834.1:0-13079 GCA_034695525.1 Euzetes globulus
GTTTCAAGTCAAACTAGCCACTCACAATAAATAACATCAAGATTTTTAGACCCTGAGTGTCTCGTTGAGAAACAATGCTCTATAGAGTGAGTGTTTCTCTCGTTGTTATTAATATTTTATTTATTATAAACAAATTTATCAAATTATGTCGTTTTCAGATAAACAATACTATCTGTTATTTATAATACTTGACATTTTTTGAATCAAATCATTTCGTTAAAAATTGTAATTATAATATATGAATGAAAAATTGTCGCACATTATCGAAGGCAGGTCTATAATTTAATTTTGAAGAGGAAGAATGAGCTTGCATGTATCAGCCGTTCACAGAACCCATTCTTCCTCTTTATCGTTCATTGTCATCAGAACTCAGATTATTAAAGATCTTTCCGACTAAAACAATGTAATTTTCATTTTGATTATTAAAATTTCTTCCAATATTCATCTTGCAATCAATTAATCAAAATATCTAAGAAAATGTTGAATATAAAATAAATTAGTTTTATTTATATTAAAGGATAGAGAATTGTGATATTCTTTACCCAAATGGCAAATCTTTGCCAACGAAAAACTTCTGAATATTTCTATTGAATTCATTAAAATGCTTTATAATGAATGTGAATCATTATGATCAGGCTTTCATGACCGGGTAATTACGTCTAAAAATCCTCCGGGAAAAGTATAGGATCATTTTATTTCGCTAAAAAATCTCATTAATTTGATTTTTTCATAACAAATGCTACCATTCTCTGAATCTTTCAAACAGTTTCACTAATAAACTGAAGTTTTTAAAGTGGGTTCTTTTCCAACAGTCTCGGCAAGTACAAACTGTAACTTAGCAATGAAATTGCCATAGTGCGAAAAGTTTAAATACAGGGATGACCAAGTCTAAAGGAATGACTAAGTTCGTCAAACTCAAAATGTTGAGAAATTTAGGTTTAAAAATATATTTCTGTCATAAATTTAACAAAAATGGTTGACACACTAACATTGAAGGAAGAGAGGCTCAAAATATTTTACATCAAGGAGGTCTGATTTCTTGGCCATTGCCTTGGTCTATTGCTTTAGAAAGAAGTGCTTAATGACTATTCACAATATATGTCTAAAACAAAATTATTAATGTGACCATTAATTGGAGAACAAGTTAGACAAAGGTAAACATTTATAAACAAAATAATGGGTTGAATACAAATGGGCTCAAATGCGCTCAATTAGTATAAATTGACAATCTGCATAATTTGACACTGGACAGCAGATCCATCTTGACAACCCAAGAACTATGTTAAAAAAATAAAAGGTAATTTCTGTTTATTTTAATACTTATTTGAAAAACAAATGAATGATTATCATTTGAAATTATACAAGTGAAGATCCTTTATAATCACTGATGTCATATTTAATACCTAGGTCGAAAACCTGAACTAAATTATATTATATTATATAATGAAATATTCACATATGAGATTATTAGATCACGAAAACTTCATTTCTATACATTCCTGTATAACAGATTTACGCAGAGATTTTCAAGAATTACATCCTCTTGTAATGACCACAAATCTCTTATAAGAACACATTTCTATAATTCCGATTAATTCTTAATAATTGTATCCAATATTATCCAAATTTATAGCTTCCAATAAATTACTTGTCTCATCATTAAAGTAAGTTAAATTAAATCAGAAGTCAGTAAACTCCTCTACACCAGGAGAGGGGTAAAATGGCCGATTTTTGGCAAACTTGTTTTGGGGATTCAGGGAGAGGGTTTTCATGGGGAGGTCCTCCAGCGCTCGCAAAATAAGGAGTGATTTCCGGAAACCTTTTCAAAGGGGAGGTTTGGCATAACCCCCTTGCTGATCAGTGAGTTAAATGTGTTAGCAGACTATATATCTTATTATTTGCACGACATGTATCGTGGAGACCTTATTCAATGTATGTAGGGTTCAACAGAAACTAACTCAAACACCCACTCCTAGGGTTGAAAATTGTAAAAACAAAACCAGAGAAACGGACCCCTCTTCGAAAATATTCTATTATTTTAGACTTCGAATAAATATAAAACACTGAAATTTTCTTCTGAAATTCTAATTATTTAATCAAGTTGAGGGTTTTAATCTTGAGAGCACATGATAATTAATTAATTGTAAGAAATTTTCTTACTTGATCAAGATTAAAAATTTTCATCAATCACTTATGATTAGAGATCGGATTTTCAACTATAGCAACTATTTTCCAGGTACATAGTTATAGAACAAGACTTAGGATCTATCCGAAACACATACTGAGGATCATTTTAACGAAAGTTTATATCAACTATAAATAACTATTTCAATGGGTAACTAACTATTTGATTAAAAAGGAAATTATTCTAGTTCAGGAATGTACAAAAAGGGGGAGGTTTCTTAAAAATCCCCCTAGTTTCTTGATTTAGCTATTTAACCGCCTAGGTTTTAAAAAAATTAACCCTTTAAACGTTGAAAAACTGACCCCTCTCTTAAAAATTTCAATTTTTAAATAATGGGGGCCAAAACTATTGCCATTTGTTCCCTATTTTAAGAGTTTAAGACTTATAATTTTATAATTAGCTTAAATGTAACTTCATTAAGTTAAATTATGCTTAAAATTTCCTGAAATAAGCGTATTTAAAAACAAAATTGCAAAAAAATTGGGGTTTTCGATTGCCATTACCGTCCGCCATTTAAATTTTATCTCTATATCACCATAGATCTTAGCTTTAAAAGGAGTCAAAATCCCCTCCCTAAAAAAGAAAAATTCAGAGCTGAAACCATCAAAAATTCTAATTCTTTTTGAAATTGACGGCCCACTTCGCCGGGGATGGGGGGTTGTAGGGTGGTGTGGTTTCAGTTTAGGTGTAAACGATATATGCCCCTATTGGCCAAATATTCTATATGTCACAGATCTTGCACATCATTGATTTTGTTATTACTGCAATTCCCAGTAATAATAGTATTCTGGGCTAATTAATACAAATTAATGGAAAATAAATAACTATTTCATTAACTATTTGATCTTTTTTGATAACTATTATAGTGACTATTTTGGTTATTTTTATCAACTATTTTTCCGATCTATACTTATGATCTTATTATTGAGACTAACTGGTTCCCTTTGTCAATCAAAGCTCAAATGAACTTATAGAATATTAGCCATACAACCAGTGATGCTAGAAGAAAGTGTTATGCATGGCCAACAGGGGGCTGTATTTCGTTTCCCTCCGTTAACTGAAAATACCATCTACCCCCGCCCCCGAGGCTCCTTCAAGTGAAGCGAGCAGGCCATATTTTGGGCAACTTTTAGAATTTTTTACTAATGTCGGCCAAAAATCAAACATTTTTATGAATGGCTGTCAAAAATAGGCTATTAAGTTCTATATTTTAAGGAATTTTCGTCCGATATTTTACCCTTTCCATACCCCCACCAGAACTTTTGACAAAATACCCCCACCCGCATACCCTCCCTTGACAAAATTGTGATTGGCCATCTCTGTTATAGATTATGAATCGCTATTAGGGGAAATGTCAATTTGAGAATAAATTGCACTAGCCATTTATTTTGATTTCTAACCTTTTGAATTTCCTTGGTTTATGCAATGAGGTGTTTGAAAGAAAATTAAACACATCTTGCAAATCAGGGGCAGATTTAAACAAATTTTATCAAAATTATAACAAAAGATTTCAAATTAAATCTCAATTGGAAAGACATGAGGGAGAGAATGCCATAAGGCGGCAGAAAAACACACCTAGCACATTCAATCAGTTGTTTAAAGTGGATGAAAAGAGATAGCGCTCTTATATTCTTATTTCTGACTTTATATTTTGATTCACTTGAAAATATTTTCGCGAAAATTAAAAAAACAAAGTTTTGGGCAAATTTTCTGTGACAACAATTTCATATTTTGAATCTTTTGAATGATAAGTGAAAATTATCATAATTGATAAAAAGATGTCATATTTAGCGATCACCAAGCTACTCGAATTCAGTTAGAATATGAATTATGACCAATTGTTTTTAAAAATATTCCTAAAAATCCTATTATGAAATCGAAAAAATTGCTTGGTCCATATTTTAAACAATAAGGGTTTGGAGTATATATCTTCATCTTGACTTCAATTTAAGTAATTTAAATCTAACATTTATGCTGTCTGTTCAAATCACCTAAAGAATTTTGCACTTATAAAGTTTATATAAACAACATATAAACTTTTATTTAGCCAATAAGTTTACCTTATCGATTGTATTTGCAGGTGTAAAGTTAAACAGACCTACTATATACTATCGAGTACTTATTTAGTAACTATTTAGTAAAAATTACAAAAATAATATTTATTCAAATTAAGATAATGTTATATTTTAATTAACTAATTGGAAATTGGCGATTAATTTATTATGACCAGAATCCTTTTTTAGATTGGGAATTTACTTTCTTATTGAAGGGGTGTGCGAGGTCCGTGACCCTAGGGATGGGATATAGGGAAGGGATAATAACTCATTTTCAGATCAAAACCTAGGGGTATATGAAGAGGGCATTTTTTCAAAATGGTGGACCAAAAATCTGTCATTTGTTTCCTAAATACGCTTATTTCTGGTTAATTAAAGCGCTAATTAGTTAAATTAAGCCACAATTAAACAATTATTAAAGTTGTAAAGCTATATTTCTTAAAATAAGGGACAAAATGGCCAATTTTTTGGCCACTATTACGAAAAATGAACGCCTAATCACTTCTCTTGATAACTTAACAGTTCATATCATTTAATAAATTGGATTTAACTTAAAATAGAGATAGATTACATTAAAAGTTGAAAAGTTACTTAGTTTGATCATTAGTTTTCATTTTCAATTGAACTAGAGACTTCACTAAATGTGAAACAATTTATTAGTAGATATTATGTAAACAGAATACTCTTATCACAAAAAGAGAAGTCTATGCCCCAAAAGCTGACCCCGATTATAGAGACTAGACTTCCAGACTTTATTCATGTTTGAAAATTTGGATAAGGCTTTGGTATTAGCGAGATCACTTATTTAAAAAATAACAAGACTTATTATGTTTTTGATAATTTATAAATTAATCATTTCTAAAATTTTCAAGAGTTTTTCTGATTTTCAAGTTATCTCTATTTAAAACGTCGAAAATATTTAACTCTGATCTTGTTTTCGCAAATCACTAAAAAGAATAACAATTTAATTGGAAGTGAGTTTGATCTGAATATAACCTCATTAGACCGGTTGGCACCGCATTTATTTGTTCTTTATTTTTGGGTTTTATCGCCATTTATTCCAAGTTTTTTAATACTTGAGTTTTGCAGTTTGTGCTCAGAATAGATTTTCATTGAAGGAATTCATTTTATCAGATATTTTATCAAACATTTGTAAAGATTCGATTCTGAAATGAATCAATAAATAATTGCAATCAGTATTTTTGATATTAATTCAACAAATAATTGTCAAACAATTTATTAAAATATAACAAAACATTTCAACTAAATTTCATTTAATAAAATATACAAAAATATAACTTCTTGATTAAAACAGTTTTAATAGTATTAAAAAAAATTGTTCTGAATCAAATATTAATCATTTCCAACAATTTAATATATAATTAGTCAGTGATGTGTAGAGAACGGATTTTTGCCTATGTGCCTATTTTTACTGGTTGATAGGAGAAGCCCAAGATTTCGGATCTATCCTAGACATATACTGGTGGTAATTTTCCCAAAGTTTTATTTTGCCTATAAATGCCTATTTCGATGGTTGGCGCTTATTTTCCTATTTTAGTGCCTTTTCCCCATTTCCCTATTGAAACGGTGTTTTAGCCCTATTTTTTGCATTTCAACGCTGAAATTTAATAAATTCTTGAAAAAATACCAAATTCCTGACTATTTAACACTAAGAAAAACTCTTTGATGTCATTCTACATAAAAGCACATACTTCCGAATTCATTAGAAGCTAAATAAGTGATGGCTATAAATACATCCATTTAGTAAAAATACTGACCAACAAAACAAAAAAAAAGTAATCAGCACTATTGTCGGACCAATATATTAAAATAAGACCAACTGTAAGAAACTTATTGGAATTGAACTTTGTAAAATGTCGAGATAACTTTTACAAGAATAAAGAATTAAAACGAATCAGATATCAACTATATTTTTATTGACTAAACTGAAGTAACATAATAGTTTCACTCGGTATTTAATCCATGAGATAGCTTTATTCTTGCCCAATTACTGATTGTGAAATAAATTTTCTACTTACAAATGGATCTCATCTTGTAAAAGAACGCGTTTTCTGAAGAAAACCTTAAACCCCTTTTTAAAATATATTGCAATTCAAAATAAAAATATTTTTGAGTTGTTTTTTATTCAATAATATAAAAAATAAATGCCTATTTTAGTGCTTATTTGAGCCTTTTTTGCTGTCTTTTATAGTGCCTATTTTACTAAAATAAATGCCTATTAGTCCTTTCTCTAGTGATGTGTCAACATTTTTGAACCTCCATATTGACTTCACATTGTGCCATGCTGGTGTAAAGTGAGAGAAATATTTCACCAATAGTACACATTTCAGACGTTTAGAAGTAAAGAATTAAATTCTGAAGTGCACTGAATTAATGTAAAATCAACACTGACTTCAATTCAGATAGACTTTGAAAACATTTGGTTATCCTCACTGGTCCTCCAGTCAGTGTTCATTACAATTATTTTTCTTTTATTTATAATTATATTGTTTTTCTGAATAAAATTAAATCTTTGATTTGCTTATCATTTATATGGGTATTCAACTAACTTCAATTTCGATTTATACCTGCCCAACTATCAGAGGTCAATCCAATATTATATAACCATTGGACCGATCTTTGATATATTGCATTAAATTCAGTTTAAATTCAATTAAATCGGTCAAAATAAAGAAAAATCGAGAAAACGGTTACCTTGTTTCACGCCCTTGCAATTTTTGAGGGGGTCTGTTGTTTTCTTTGACATTTTTCTCAAACCTTAGGAATTTTGGAAAATTCTCAACCAGAGGTCATATAGGAATATGGGAATCCTTGACCTTTAGGTATATGAATGGGACTATACTGTAGTAATGCTTTCCATGCTTTCTATCGAATTATGTTGACTATAGTCGCTATAAAGTTATTCAAAATACAAACTAATCTTTAGAAATAATGGCAATCACATAATTCTCATGTAATATATTTTCAGAGCTGCACAGTTTCAATGACAGTCTAAAGTTTAGACTCTAAACTATGTCTGTTAAACTGTATACCTACAAATACAATCAATAAGTTAAACTTATTGACTAGTTATATGTTATCTATATAAATAAACTCTATAAGTGAAAATTGTTTAGGTGTATTCGTAGGTGAGTTGAACAGACATAATCTAAACTTTGAATGATTCACAATAAACAAATGTTGTCTAAAAATTTCGTTTTTTAATCAATGAAAAGCCAATACGATAATCAAACAGTGATTTAATTTTTTATGATAACATTTTTCTAAGAGCTGTCCATTAATATGTCAAATAAATAATTTAAATGTATAGAAATGAATCAATAATATGCAAAATATCTAAGATTATAGTCAAAATGTCTTCAAAAGGGAAAATAACTATTGGAATAGAAAATTGTTTATTTATATAAAAACTTCTTTGCACAGAATAATATCAGTATCTGTGATCAAAGTCGGGAAATCGATCGATCCCTTCAATAATAAGCTTAAGATGTTTTTAAAGTTCTGAATAATTAATTTGACTTTTGGCTAATTTAAAAAATTCTTGCAGATCTAAAGTAATCTCTTTTGTGATTTCACATATATTCGGCGTTTAATTAGAGGAGAATTTGATATTTCGCTTTTCATTATTTGAATCTATAACTTATGGATAACCTGATTATCAATGAAAATATTGAAAATATGAGCAAATTGTGAGGACTCCTAACGAAGACTCTATTTGTTAGATAAACAATTCATTAACGAATTCATATTTGATAAAAAGGTAAACACAATTACGGCTCAAATACATTCAAATTCAATTCCTTTATCAGAAAACAGAATCAAATGTTATGTGAGATTCAGTTAATTATGATTTGTTATCATATGAGAAGTTGGGATCAATTCGACGACAAAAATACTTTTTCGCTCAAATCTACTATAAGTTTTGCGTCATTTTAAAAAATATATTTTCATTTGTCCGCTCCTTTTGTAGGCGGAGATACACCGCTTATAATCAAAGGTATCGCAAAAGTTTTACTCTAATAATTATAAACTCAATGAAAGTCTCTTAAAAGTTGATAACTTTGATTGGATTTACTCTCTGTTTGCTTCAATTGAAAGATCATTTTTTTCATTTGAAAATCAGCATTATCATTCTTACCGAAGGTGAGTTCTGAACCTAATTTACCTTTTAATTGATATTTAATACGATACCATCAACTATGAAGGGATAGAACTGAATTGATCTAATTTTTAAAATATGCTTTTGTGTAAATCTTATCATTAGGTCTATCTTTCTCTATTTAAATGTGTATTTGTAGTCATTTCATAATTGTACATAATCAGATTTCAGTAAGGATGATCAGACCGAAATCCTCGAGCTCCAATTAAAAAATCCAGTGCTCTAAAAAGTGAGGAGGTATTGTGTTTTAAAGGGGGTTCTATTAGCCACTTCTCTTTTAAATAATTTTTGAAATAATTGAGTAAGTTAAAATGATTAATAGTTTTATTAATAAGTTCCAAAAACTAAATTTAGTGGATATAAAATGTGTGTTCTTTTTTTGAAATATCAAGAACTTTTTGTCAGTCTATATTTATTTCGAATGTACAAGATTTTTGAATTGCTTTTTAATATTGAAATATATTATAGTAATGATTGACACAATCTGTCAAAGTATTCGACCAGGTTCTATCCAAATATCAAACGTTAACTTCAATTCTATAAAGTCTAAAATAGATGCGATCAACTTGGTTAATCAGAATTCACTTTGATTAAAAGCTATTTTTCAAATATTCTAAAATTCATTTCTGGTTGCTTGAGTTCTCGGTTGATCGGGATCATCTAAATATTAAGCTTTTTTCAAATTAAAACGAATGACTTGAATGTGGTATTTATTTTACAGCCAAAGCATTCACTTTCATAATGATCTCAGAAAAGATATTCCAAAACGTGACGATAGCCTTAATCTTTGTGACAATTTTACATTTGGCTTCTCAGACGTCAGCCAATAGTAACACTAATTCAAAATACCAACAAATCAAACAAAATCAATTAAATCGCATCCGAAGATCTGTTGACGAATACTATGACTCAATGATGCCTGACTTATATCAACCCTTTCTTAAAGAACATTCATTTTTACGAACAGCAGCTAAAAGAGCCGGTAAGTCATCACAATAATCATAATAATCTCAATTTGAAACTTAATTTTAAATATATGTGACGGTTGTTTAACAAGTCAACAACAAAAAAATACAAAATTAATCATTAGAATTTTGAAAAATAGCCATGGGCCTTCTCACATTTGAGTTCATTTCAGTTGTTTAACTTAATTTAAATGTAAAATTTGAAAAGAGTAAAGTAAAAAATGTTTGATTTCTGTATTAATAAATTATTCATTTCGTTGATTATTCAAATGGTAGCTGCAATGGGTGTCGATTTGCCAGATTATATTCTTCACTATAAGGGCAACAATTGGCCGAATTTGGGCTCATTTCGAGAGAAGATGCAGAAAAGTGGAAAGTAGTTGTCATTGAATTACAACTCATCTCATAATTGGTTTTAATTTTGTCTAATAAACTCTATATTCGTTATATTTATCCATTACTTATCGATAATTCAAATATAAATTTGAAACAATTTGAACGACTATTTGAAAATTTCTTTGAATAAAAGTTTTGAATATTTTCAAAATCATTTATTAATTGAAATCAATGTGAAAATGTGGTGACTCTCAAAGCAAATGATGTAATGACTGAATGTTAATTTGATTATTGAAGCGTTTGAATAAATATTGTGTTTGTATAGAAACTATCTTGTTTATTTGGATTATTAATTATCCGCAATATTATTAAAACTCTAATGAATGAATACATTTCTATATAAAGTAATCGATTAAACCAATAAAAAATATATGGAAGTGTAGTAATCTTAGTAATTAAAATTATTTATTTAAAGAAAGTTAAAAGTGGAAGGTGATTCAAGTGAATTTTTAGTATACTCTGACCATTAAGATCTAAAATTAGGGTTTTCAATAAAAAAGATTTCGGTCACAGATTTTAAATATCTCCTAAACTTCCGAAAATACATTCTGTAAATATCGTCAAATGAAATCCACATTCGATAATGTTTTACCATGATAATAAATGACGTCATCTAAGTTCAGCAAAGGGAAGATTTATCTACAAGAGGATTAGAAATGAGGCCAGGTTGAATGATCAAAAACCAATAAAATTGGGAAAAAGCTTCAAAAAGGCGATATAGTTTTTAATTATCTTCATTATCTGATTAACACAACAGATGGCTAATGTTTTTTAATAGAGAAAATAATATTTAGTAAAAAGCCTTTGGCACTTTTTTCTCCATTTTTATTGCATCTATGTAAGCAACTATAAAACAATACCTTGTAAATGCATTAGATATGTAAATTGATTGCTTGAGAAGGTGTAAAGAGTACAAAATAGTACAGAAGAAGTACACTTATTCTTATTAGTCCTATTTTGAGCTTGGTTCACTAATTACTTTATGAGTTTTAGAAGGAAAAGCATATCTTAAGTGCAGTCATATATAAATTAAAATTCAAAATATCGAAGTTTGTTTTGAAATATTTTTGAACTATTTTCGATTAACTCAGTTTCAAAGTATGAAATTTTACCTTGACACCATTTAATTGGATTCATATTTTTACCACTATAATAAAGTTGGAGTATATAATTTCTTCTAGTATCTAAAGACGTGTTAACTTTTCGAAAATTTAATTAAAGGCATTTTATAAATTTCTTACTTTGAAGCTGACTTTCTTAACCAAAACAGCAATTCATAAGTTTTATATTGACAGAAAAAAAATTGAAAAGATAAATAGTGAAGAGGGGACAAGAGAGAGAAGAAATTAGAGGGAAAGGGTAACATCTCTTTTGGCCCAAGCCCGGTTATCCGAATGCCATTTGACCGAAAATTTATGTACTGCTTAGCCGAAAAAATACATCTCCCATTTGGCCGAACAATATTTCAATGTACCGAAAATTGGCTGAAAAATTCGAATTAGAGCGTCGCTACAAAACCCTAAAAGAATTAGAAATGGGTTAATTCTCCTTAAAAAATATCATATTTCTTTCATTTGAATAAATAGTTAAATTAACTCGAATTTTTGTTTTTTTATATAGTAGTTCTATTTTATATGACACAAAATTATACTGAATATTCTCTTCTGCATTACTTTATATTGTTTTTCGGTTAAATGGGATTCGACCAAATGGGGTTAGCATTTATACTACTTGATGATACGAATGATAGTTGATTCTGCCGATTTGCCCACTTCAGGTAAAAGTATCTTGATTAATTATTTAGCATATAAAAGAAGGAAAATTAGTCGTTCTGGTAATCGTAAAGCGACTTTCTTGTATAAGCTAGCTGATTTTCGATCAAATGAATTTCCAAATTGCCTACAATGTTATTAAAACAATTTTCAATTGATATACAATTTTAGTGGTTTAGTGGTTACAAAGTAACGGTTTGTTGCTTAATCTAATAACCTAATGATGGAACTTTTAATAAACTATCCAGGCATTCAAAAAATTATTAAATTTTGAAAATTTAAATTTAGTATTGAAAAATAACTGTTCTAGACCTTCATTGTTGTACATATCTCAAGATAAACGATTAAGAGCTTTAGAAAGAATGGAATTCGTCAAAATTGTTGACCTGACTATCAGGTGAATAGTTTTGTGTGTTGTCAGTGATGTCATGGGAAATATCATCTTTTAGTTCATTTGTATTGCAAGTAATTAAGTCATTAATCGTATAATCAAATATTAAATTAAGATTTTCTTTATTATTACTGAATCGGATGACAAGTATTTCCGCTTTTTATCATTTTATCTGAGTTTCGAAATATTTGTTGTTTACTCGAAGCGTTCAACAAGTACAGATTACTGTACTTCGTGGTATAGATTACAAAATGTGATAAAAAGCCCAAATGAAGCAAAATATAGAGACAGGGAGGCCATAAAAATAGGTCATCTGGGACATTGATACAAAATGTTGAAACCTAAGCTAATATGGTAACAAAGCTTGCTTAAGATAAAGATTTAAAAACTCACCGGATATAATAGATCTTCGCAACGAGCCTTAACAGGCTTTTTAAATCTTTATAAAAATTATTGCCAAGAAAAGTTTGATACTAATTTTACTTATGATTTTTGCAAAATATTTATTATTTGAACTTAAGCAAAAAAAATGAGGTTTCTAGCCTGCAAATGTTCTATTTGGCTTGCAACAGAAGCTAGGATAATGGCTCACGGAAAGCAATTTTCCTCTATTTTAAAAAATTACACTCGAGTACCAATTTTTTGAACAGCCATTTTTGTGAACATACTGATTTTATGAACCATTTGCTAAAACCATTAACCCTCTCACATAGACATAATGTTAAAAAGTTCCATTTTTATGAAGTTCAATTTTATGAATATACCAATTTTATGAGCAGATCTCTGAATCCATACATACAATAAACAGTATTATTTTGAGACAAATTTTGTGAAAATTTAAACTGTAAATATATCAATTATTCTAAAAATTCGTTTGAATCAGAAATTTAGTGATTCTGAGGCTCTCAAACATCTAACTCTACTTCAGAAATATTTGTGGCAAAACTCTAACAACTCTTCAGACATAAAGACATAAATCTCTGGAAAATTTAGAATTTCATAACTAATAACTCTATCAATACTTTAAAACAAACAAAAATTGACGATTATTTCAAACCCTAACCATTTTTAGTGATATTATTGATTGAAAGCACTGAATGTACTGAAATATAACATTAAAATATTTTGAACCAATT
>JAQIWP010001835.1:0-13063 GCA_034695525.1 Euzetes globulus
TTTTATTAGTTTTGGGTTTAAAGCTTATTTAGCAAAGAACAATAAATTAGTCAAGATGTTTTGAACCCCATTAGAAAAATTTGCAGTCTCTGATTATAAGTATGCTAGTTATATGAGCAGGGCTCGTAAGTGGAAAGAAATTAGGAGAAAATACACACGGAACAAAAATTACAAGCTGCGCATACTAAATTAAAATAAAGAACCTAGCGGGTATGTCAAGCAAGCTGGCAATCAGTTTGCCAATGAAATGGAATTAAATGATCTTTGTTAGAGTGGCCTACTCAGTTCCGACTAAAGGTCTTGCATTGAAAGCAAGCAATTTAAATCTAAAAAACTAATAATTAGTTATGACTCTGATCTTTCAGATCTTAAAAATTCTAAAAATAATGGCAATGATCCAAGCCTTTCAAGCTAATTTTGTATATTTTGATTATTTGTATTGTTTTTCACGACATTTACGAAGTATGTAGTATATAGTTTTGTCGTTTTCCACCAAAATTAAATGCTGTAATGTTTAAATGTAGTGGCTATAGATTGGCTTCCAACCTTGTTTACTTAAAACCTTATTCGTCAGAATAAATTAATTTAAGCGAAAAACATTTCCTTTTAAATTTTATGGCATAATATATTGAAACTGAAATTATCATTAATTGACAAGTTTTTAAATAAGCTCAAGGTTAAAAAAATAATTTTGAGCTTTCCTCATAAATTTGAATAAGCTTGTTTTGACTTCTGTGAAATGATCTGAAAATAGTAAAGAGTAATGGTTGCGGCTATTCTGTGCCACTAACATACTCTGCAATTGTGATTTTCACTAGAATTGGGTCTTCCCCTCCACTATTGGTATATTCTAAGAAAGTTTGACAAACATTACTTATTCGATCCTGAATTATAAATTATTTATTAGAAAAAGAAACAAGAAATTAAAAGCAAAATTATTAACTAAGAAGACGTGAATGAAATTCAAATTAATTTGAAATTTTAAACGCATAAAAGTAACTGTTTATCAGTCTCTCAACTTATCTTGGATTTTGTTGGCATCGAGTAAACTTTAAAAATGAATCTATTTTTGGTCTCATCTCTTTTGTTGTGTCTTTGTTCAGCACCGGCAGTATTGTCAGCCACAGTTAAAAAGGACTGCAATATGAATAAATTCGATGAGCATTCGGCCAATTGTTTCGCTCAGTTTGGCCTAGAAGAACTCAAGTTTCCTGATTCAACTAATGAATTGAACGGATATTGCAAGTATAAAAACATTCCTCTAATTTCACAATTTAAAACAAGACTTTTTGCTATGTTAAATTATACAGGGTTTTAGGATTTACATGTACTAGATTTTGAAAGTAAAACACAAAGCTAGTATTCAAAAAAAAATTATTTCTTCCATATATCAACTGTTAAATATTCAGAAATAAAATGCACTCCAAAATGTTTTTCTTTGTTCATTATATTTTATCAATTTTCACCTTTTCATGTGTTTTTAACCTATGGGAATTCCCATAGTAAAATTATATGGCTTTTTGGTAAGTTGCCAAAACCCAAAACAGTCACCTGTGCTTTTCAAAAAATTTTCAATTTAGCCTTAAATCATTAAATATTTGTATATCACTTTTGAATAGACGATAGTTATTCTTCAATTTAAGCTTATTAATCTTATTTAATTAAAACAATTAATAGTGGTTATGTCATCTTTTGTAAAATTGACCTCTAAAAAACCAAAAAGGGGTGACTTATTTAAAACTAATTTTTTTAATTTAAATTTATTTCATTTACAAAATCATTTCACAATTTCAAATATTTATAGATAAACATAATATCGAATATTTCAATTAACGACCATAATAGTTTGGTGATTCAAGTTAAAAATCTAGTACATGTAAATTGTAAAGCCCTGTACTAAAAGTAGATGATTAAATTCTGATTAGTGCAAGTGCATAGATCAAGCCAAAATCCCAAATGACATTGATACTCTTTTATATATAATTTTATTCTTAAAAATTAAACTTTCTGTTATCCTTACATTAACTTAGAGAGTGGAAGGAGCCTGGCAAGTGGTGAGAAAGAGGTTGGAGTCATGGTGAAATTATATATTCTCAAACTTCGTTATCATCGCCAAAAAATGGCGGAAAAGATGGCAATCAGTCACTAGAAAAATGTTGCCTAACAGTCCCTAGACCTTTTGAACTATCTCTGACTGTCCCTGTTTACTTGCTTGTAAAATTGATTTTTAAAGTAAAGGATTTTGTACATCTCTGATTTACTTTGCCATCTGAAAGACCTGTTGGTGATTCATTAGTAATAAATCCATTATTAAGATGGAGGCTAGAAGTTATAGTTAGCTTTATAGGTAGCTTTTCAGATTTCAATGAAGATTAAGCCAATAAGAAATAATTGATAAATTCAATTGATCTAATTTAAGGACTTTCATTGGCTTTTCATTTGTTGAGAGGTTATTGCGAGAATTATCAAGGGGCTAAATCCCATTTTACCAAACATACATTCATTCCAAATAATTAAATAAAATTCTTCGAATTAAATGTGAAGTAATTTAAAATTTTCAGGACATTAACTAATTTGGATTTATTACCCATTTTTCACTACAAGTCATTAAATTTCAAAAACAATTCCTTTAATTATTTTCAATTGACACAAAGAAAATTTGTCTAATTTTTGCCAACATTTCTCTTGTCCAAGTTTATTCTTTTTTATGTTCATCAAAACATTATGGGCGTTTGAATCTGTTTTGCAAACTTTCCTAGTTGCTTAACTGACCGTGCGAAGAATTGATAATACGTCCAAAAAGGAGTAAAGTTGTATTCGTTTAAATGTGATTTTTGCAAATGTCATAAAATCAATTAATTAAAAAAAATCTAATTTAATGCAATTTTTTTTCTTAAAGAAACTAGACTATGAAGACGGTGTTTATAATCAGAATCATATTTTGTGAGAATAAACATAACTGAGTATAATTGAATTTAGGAAACCACATTCATATTTTCTTTTGTAACCGAAATAAAGAGTAGACAAACAAAACAATTCTTTGAGACACTATCACCAGAAGCAAAAAGAATAGTTTTCTCTAAAAACAACTCTTGGTACGAATAAATTCCATTAAGTAAATATCACCAATGAAAATATTACAATGATTAGAAATGGTTAAAACAACTTTTAATTAATAAGATTTTCGTTATATTCCGAAGTATTTTTTATATTTGAATGTTGAATTTTTCCCCGAAAATATGTGCTTATAAACTGATTAAAAGAATAAATTCAATTAAAATTAAAAGCTACAAGAATAAATGATGCATAATGATTTTTAATTTGCTTAAAACTTGTATTTGTAACTAGGAATCAAACCCTCGACTTCAGGAGATAGTTTGGTCAAGTTTTGGATCATTTTCCAAGGTAGATAAAAAAGAAATTAAAATAATAAATGAAATGACCATTTTTCTTATTCTAAGCTTATTCCCAGTAATCTTAATTTCACGTTAGCTTAATTAAAGCATAATTGAAATATTTCTAAGGTCATATTTCTTATAAAATAAACAAAATGGCTAACTTTTATTGCTCTGATAGTTTTGGGATATTTTCAAAAATATTCAGCTTAGATTTCAAGCTTTACCCCTTGATGATTCTTGTTTTTAACCCAAAATATTAATAATTCTTTCGCTTAATTATAATCGAATTAAAGGAAATTATATCCAAAAATTTTATTTGTCGGCACTTTTCATAGAATGAAAAATGTTATTCATTGGTTGCAAATAAGTTATTTTGTATTCTAACAAATATTTGAGTGGAGAGGGAGAGGGGGAGAGAGAGGGAGGGAGGGAGGGAGGGAGAGAGATTTGTAATGCATGAAGAAATGCATAGTAATATTCAAAGAGATAAATATGGATTTCAATTTTGATTGTATTACAAAAAGTATGAATAGTTTGTTGAGTTGACTCAAAATTATTGATAATAATATTTTGTGCAAATGCTGGCGGACATAGAAATTGTATACATAGTAGAGATGTTTAAAATAGCATTGAAAGCAATAATAGAAAGTTGTCTTATCAAACAACTCACCACATGATCCTGTATGTCTTATGAATATTCTTCTTTGTTCACTACACGAACGAATATTCATTTGACAAACACTCGAATAAGTAATGCCATCACTGCCTGAGATTCCAGTCAATCATAGAATGAATATATGGTTTAAAATGAAAAAGTATTTTCCACTCACCGCAGACCGGAGCGAAAATTTCTGGATTACATCGTTCGGCACATCGACAATATGCTTGCTTGGTCACATCGTCTACTATACACTGCGCCCCATAGGCTGACAAAAACACAACAATTATTCTATTCTTTATTTTGGTTATTTTTATTATAATATTCTACTTTTCTTAGTTAAAAGTTTTCAAAAATTTAATAATAAGGATAGATATCCTTCCTAAATATTGAAATCACAATCGAAAACTGCAAGTTAAACTTTTTTAAATACTAAAACAAACTTTTATAAAAGCTATATTCTATTATTACACATGCTTGGTGATTTCAATAATATTTGCTATTTTTGATTGGTGCCTGCCAAATTCAAATTAATACTGAATAAGGACAACACATCTTTTAATTATATTATATGTGGTTCTAAGTAACTAAGTCTTATAATTGTGGCTTTATTGCTGTGGACCAAGATATTCGAAATAATGTGAGATTTATCAAACAAAATATAAGGAGGGGCAGGGATATTTTTAAATATTCAAAACAAAATAACAATTTTCGACAAAATATGGCCACAAAATAATTTCTGACAATTTCATAGAAATGGACGCTATTTATCTTATTATAACTTGCTGTTAATCAGAGATGTGCAAGGTACATTTTTTTCTCAAACCTAGGGGGATAAATGACCAAATCTCGGTCTAAGGGAATAATTGGGAAAATACCCCCGTGCACATCTCTGCTGTTAATCATAATCTTGGAAAAGTGGAATCATTGATAATATTAATATTCTTATTTATTTTCTGCTAATATATTGGAAAAAATAGTTTATGATTTTTTTGTTATGATCTATTAAAATTTTAGTTTGACGAAAAATAATAGATTTTTTGAAATAATTGTATATTTGTGATCGGTTAATCTTGGATAATTAATTATTTAAAATTTTAAACTTTAAAATATCTTGATGATGGGTTTGAAAGGTAATTAATAGATTTGAGACTTACCACAATACATGCGTTCACACGGCTCTGTTAAAAGAGTAGACATTCATTAAAATGTTAATAACGTTGAAATATGTATTATAATTGTTTAGAGAATCAAAATTGAGGCATAAAGTAATGGAAAAATCAAAATAATAACGAATAATAAATGAGAAGTGAGTCGGGAATAGAAGTTTGTTACATATGTTGTGAGCGATATATGATTTTGAGGATTAGTTTCAAGTCTTGACTTAAGAGGTTGTGATTTATACTGAGTTTTAGATTTGTATAAACGAGAGTTGAGTCTACTTGGGATCAGTTTAATAATAGTTTTTAAGAACAATAACTTAGAATTAATACTGACTGTCATTAATCGTTGATTTTGTGTGAAGCGGCAAATCTGCAAAAGAATGAAAAAAAATGTCGAATCAATTATAGTTAGACTTAATATTGGCTTTCAGTTCGACTCCAGACAAGTGTTTGATCGCACAGTTATGTTTCACTGCATTAATCTATCAATGATGACACTAACCCTATTCCGGTAGGTCTAAGGCACTACCGGCTCATCCGATTAGTCTTTTTTCTGCAATACTTGAGATAACAAAAGCGGATCAAACTTACATTGAATATACAAAACAGAAGCCGAGACTAGAAGTACAATAGCCAGTCCAACAATACCCGTTATTAGTATGATTGGAAGCAATTGGAAAAAGGAACAACCCGACCTCACTTGTGCATTGATTACATTGCACTGTTCATAGGCACCCCCTTTGAGGCTGCACTCGTGTTGATTAGTACCACAATCATTTAAATTTTGTTGATTGTAGTGTTGTTGGCGGCGATGGCCTCTTAAATGGGTGTAGTCATAGGCATAAGGCTCTAATTCATTCGGATAACTCTTCATTTAATGCATTCAATTCTTATTTATTTGAAAAGACATATAAATAGAACAAAAGTTTCATTCAAAATGTGTTAATACAAGTACTAAGTCTCCAAATGATTGGAGTGATCACAGAGTAAGGGATGAGAGCATAAAATTTATTCGTTTGTATGACTGCTTATCTTTTGACAAAAAAGTTACTTAAAACCAGAGTTGATCACAATATTAGAGTCTATTAGAGTGGGATCAGCCAAATGAAACAGCAAAGACTTAACTCACAAACAGTTTGCCGTTCTCTGGCAACTCATAATACCGATTGTCACAGTTGGAGGACTGCACTTCTCTCTCATATTTATTCGCTGACAAAAACTTTATTCACTATCGTATCGACGCATACATTCAAAACACTTAATATAGTCCTCACCGATGATTACAATAAATGACATTTCATAGGAAACTTTGGACATTTTTTATTCATTGACATTTATTTTTAATTTTAAATTTTATGTCGAACACAAATTTCCTTAAAAATGATTGATCCCTCTTTTGTCAATTCCATTATTCATTATATTCAAAAAGTAACAGACTACAAGTTTACTAGATTAAAATAAATGCACATAGTTATATCATAATCATTACAAACTGTAATTTTTTTAAATTTCAAACTTTTTACGGCTTTGACTGTCTTACAATCGACACATTCAATCTTGTATTTTGTTTAATTAGATCACATTTAAAAGTTATCATTTCACAAACATTGAAAGGACCATACTCTTCACTCATTCCAGATATAGTTTGGAAATATTTTAAAATCAGAGCCAATATTCGACATCTTTGGAAAACATTGAGTATAATATAAAAGTTTGGACGTTTATACAAATATTGGTTGGAGTGCCTACTCTTCAACGTCGAGAGTGGAGAGAAATCATTACTAACAGAGAGCACAAACTGTTCTCTCAAACGACAGCAATTGGATAGAAGTGAGGAAATGCTCAGAACGAAGACTGAGCTTCAAATGTCTGCACAAACATTTGGCAATAAATGCCTTTCTTAACACTCGTTTTCCACTTTTGGACATTTGAATGCAACAAATTATTATTACTTTTTGAAAAATTTAGTTTTCATTTCTCAATATTCATATTATCGAAAAATTTGTACAAAATTTTAAATGATTGCATCGAAAATCTGAAGACGTTCTCACTTTAGATTTGAATTCAACTATTTTTATTGCCATTAAAGCAAATGAAGCTTATTTTGGATCATTTGTTCAGTTGTTTTGCTGAAAATTCTGTTTATTAGACACAAAATTTTGTTACAAAATATAAAGCATTTATTGAACTAATTGTTCTCAGATCAATCAAAATCCTATATAAAATATACTACGTTTGACAGAAACAAAAAGAAGAGATATATATATTTAAAAACTGGATGACTATTTTTAACTATAACCAGTATAATAAATCTATAATGTATTTTTATATATAAAATTGAAATATTTCCAAACTAAAAAATATATATATTCAGAATCGAAACTTCAATTCTTAAACTTTGATTTTTGTACTTCAGTTAGAGAAATATTTTCTTTCAAATTGAACCAGATAATTTTGATTCAATATACCAGTAACTCTGAGCACTCCAAAAATACTCTGGTCATCAATATTATTGCTTGAGCAGCCAAAAGAGCATCGTTTTAAATTTAGTGAAGAATTTAAGACATATTAATTAAACTAAAGGACCAAGGTGGATAAGCAGCATTTCATTAATTTAGTCGATTTTGAATAAAGATTTCAATTTCAAACTAGAAGTAAGAAATTAGTAATAAATGAGAGTTTACAACAATTTTCACAATTTAATCGATTAATGTTATCATAAAATTCTTTTCCTTTTTGGTAACTTATCGATAAAATGGGAAATTTTCAATTTCTTAAGCGATTATATTTATTGCTTATGAGAACTGAATGAGATTTTCATGATTGCAATCGATCTTAAAGTTTTGATTAATATTTTTTTATTAACGATTATTTTTCTCTAATTCTGGATTAAATAAAAAATTGCTTTAAAAGATTAAAAAGAAATTTAATGTCTTTAAGGAATATATTTGAAGTTTGGTTTGAAATCCTAAAATTTCCGAATCGATTGAATTCTAAATGAATTTATATTTGAAGTGATTTTTGAAATGTGATTAATTCAATAGAGTCTGATATGATATAGATTTGATTCGCCAGAAATGATACGTTAGTGGTATGGGTCTAATAGAGCTTTAATATGGTTCAGGTATTGAATTGGATAGGATTCCCATAAGGGAACCATTAGTAGCGAGTGTAGCACTTTCTTGCAATCGTTGATCTTTTGATAGAGTTTATGCGTTTGGTTTGAGTCGACTACTAAACAGTTGTCACTTTATTACTCTTACAAAATCAGAGTCTGGGCTGAACTCATTGATCGCAATATAGAGTTTCGGACGTAAAATAGTAGAGATATTAACATTTTTATATCGGTTTATAATGTACTTTAAGCACAAGTGGACCACTTTTGAAAGCAGTCCATTTCGTATGACATTTCAACTTAATCTTCGACTTGTCCTCAACTGCATTAGGAATGGAACACAAGTAAGAGTAGAAAAAGAAGGAAGAGTGCAATTTTGTGCAATATATATGCCATCACTTTCAACAATACGCTATCATTTGCTTAACTCCAAGTCTATAACAAAATGTATAAAAGATAAGGCATATCATTATCACTATTATTATTATCATTATTAAAGTCACTCTTATTTCTGATATGAACAGAATTTTCAATATAACCTTATCTTTCATTGATTTGCAACCAAATGCCGACTCTTTAATGACAGCCTTTTTCTCACTCTCTTCTCAGCATATCATTCATCAAATATATAAAATTGAAATTTAATTGTCAACTTTGTTTTTAATAAAGGTCTTGGTATTAATTATCTATGTCAAATTCACTCGAACCTATTAAATCAATGAAAGCGACAATTAATTGATATCAAATTAATTTATCGATCATTTGTTCACAATGATTTTCGTGGACAATTGATTATTATTGTTCGATCTGTCTCATCCTCTCATCCTCTCATTAATAAAATGGTATATTATTAAACTAAAAATTGTTATCATTGACCGAAAATATTAATTTATCAATTAAAAGAAATGAACTGGTCAATAAGTGATGTCGACAGTACAAGAAGATTATATGCTTAGATTGATGATTTATCATGCTCATAATTATCATAATCGAGATTTGGATATTGTTTTGTGTGAAATGCATTCAAAGTCTGATTTAGAATCGATTATATAATATAAGAGCGAACTTTGAATTTATTTGAAACAGAAATTAGAATATTTAAAACTTTTTCAATAAAAATTTGAGCCATTAATTGATAAAATGATTAATGACTGTAACTAAAGGATTGTTGCAAAGGGTGACAGATGTCTTGTGTGAGCACTCCATGCATTGTTTGTAAGGGTTGTGTCCACCAACACAGTGCTGAACAGCTGTCAAATTATATTAAAATTCATCTGAAAAGTCGATTATTTTCTATATATTCGACTAAAGTTGAAAATAATTTAAAATTTTGGTAAAAAAATCTTTATAAAAGTCAACAAACGATCGAAAATATTTATTCAAAACAAACCATTAAATAATCAGAATTTAATGAAACAATTTTTGTGAAAATTCCACAAAATTATTAAAACTTATCTGATATTTGCAGACCTTTTTTTAAGGATTGTTTGGATAGTTTGGGTCAGAACAACTCTGCTCTCAATCATTTTTTACTACATTATTTAGGGGTAGCCATAGGGGGTATAGTATGTACCCCTGAGGTCGAGAATTTGCTAAAATACCCCCTTACAATTTTTTTTAAACATTACCCCCTCTCATGTTTGAAAAAAAATTGTAAGGGCAAAACGCAGAAAAAAGACTCCCTCAAAAATTGCAGCCCTTAGCGCGGAGACCATTTTTCACCAAATTTTGGTTGAGAACTTTTTAAAAATTGCCCCTGGAAGCGGCCATTTTGTATATTGTTTGTGTTTAAATCTAATAAAATTAAACTTAATTTAGTTTAAAATACAAAATGATTGGTAAAAATCACAAATAATGTCTCAAAATACATTTCAAACTTTTATTTGAGAAAAATAGTTATAACAGCCTAATTGAAGCTACAAAACCTTCGCCATTCGATTCAGCATGCCTAATTGAATCTGGAACCATGTTTTACAATCAACTACCATTATAATGAAGCTGATTGGTTTCGAGTTTTAGTCAATTATAATAGTAGGTTTTACACTTTTGGTTTTTGGTTTCAAGATTTACTTAATTATAACGATTACTTCATTATAACAGTAGTTAATTATAATGGTAGTTGACTGTATTTGTCGAAATCAACGCATTAAAAATTACGAATTTGACGCCCTCTAGCAAAAAAAATTAAGATGAATTTCGAAAAATGCTCAATACAAACAGTTTTATAATGACGTTTTCTACCAGAAAATCATAATTTTGGTTGTGGGTCATTGGGGGGCACAATCTGGGTTTCACCTTTTCAAACAAATTACACGTTTTATATGAATATCTCTTTTTAATTTACACCAATTCGATTCAGCATAAATGAATTAGTAAGAATCATGCTTAATAATAATTAATCTCTTCATTTCCGGTTACTTTGGAGACCCTAAGCGCAAAAATGTATGTGGTTTGGTAGGTATTTTTTACATCGATGTTGAAAGAAAAAACTCCAATTTCTTAGCTCAATAATTATAACAAATTATCAATTTTGATGAGCTACACATCTTTTAAACTAATGTGAGAAATGCAACCACACTTTTCCAAACCCATCATGGAAATAAGATGAGTAAACTTTAAAAGTTCCATAATTTTGAAGTGGTGTGGGCGGGTTTAGACAGCTTTTAAAGAACAGCTTTTCCAATTTTCCAACTAATTTTAAAATTTTCAAGTATTTTATATAGAATCTATCGTATCGATTTTTAAATAATTTTTACTCTTGGTGAGAAGCTAATGGCTACAAATTAAGTTAATAAAACTGCCCATATCTCTAACTTCGCTAAATTGCCAATCTTTCTTTAATTTTTCTTTTATATATAAACTCGAGCTTAAATACCACATAACTTTTAAGTAAAAAATTCTCTATTACAACTACATTTAATAGTAATACCGAAAATTCCCAAATTTTTAACTAAATTTTCCCAAACATTTTGAGGTTTGCTTCGCTTACCGGTTTGCTGGAAGGTCCAAATCTCAAAATTTTCGGTCTAGGGGTCAAGTATGTTGGCCCCCTTGGTTATCCCTGGTCAACTACTACATTAGAATTTCTGAGTGAACCTGTTTAAAATATTTTAGAGTTTAAAAAATTATTCAAAATTCTTGAAAATTTTTAATTAGTTCATTTGACTTTAATTAATGAAAAATGATTTCGAAGGAATGGTTTGTTGGCACATAATTTTGTTTACAGATCTGTTGTTTTTTATTCTTGAAATCATAAATATTTATGTAATATTGAGGAGGAATTGTGACAAACAATCAAAAGATTTGACGATTTTGGCAAATATTCTTTTGTCAGTTAATATAAGTGTTTCCTAAAGAATTGAATTTTGGACAAAAGATTCAAAGATTCAATGGTATTGATTCATCACTCTATTGCTTTGCATTAGGTGAGGGGTCTTATAGATTAGAATCTGTTTGACTTTCATCAGTGCATACCACCAATGGTTGAGTAGTCAGCTTTGGCCACAGCTGTCCAACTCTTATTACCTTCTCTCGCATATTATTCATATTATATTTCCTATTGTAGTGAAAATTTGATTGTTATATAAGAAGTTTATAACAAACATTGCAATAACTGTTTAAAGAATAAAACTAATAACTAGACGACTCAATCAGTCACATGTCCCTCAATCAGATTTTTTTTGGTAATGTCGGCCAAAAATTAGACATTTTTACAAATGGCTGCCAAAAAATTCGCCATATTGTTATTTATTTTAGGGAATCAAGCCTTTAAACTTGCAGAATAGCTCTACTATAGCCTAATTCTGCTAATTTAAGCTTTAAAACACCGGAAATAAGCATATTTTAGAAGAAAATGGCCGTTTCCAACGCTATTTCCGTCCTCCATTTTACCCATTCCAAGAAAAATGTTCAGTTGCAACCGCTGATGTTACTCAATGTTGAATATCTCTATTATTGTGTCTAATGGGAGAACCACATGAAATTAATGGAAAGGAGTAGTTTCATGACGTCATAGGTTATTTCAAAGCTTAGCACATGTTATGTATTGAATGAATTGTTGACTTTAAAAGCAAACTGTTTTATAACGAATTATAGTAATAAACGTCAATATTATTATTAAAACATCATCATTATTAATAATTTAACTATTATTAATACTATTATAAACATTGGAAAGATTATTGATAACAGATTTTTTTAAAAATTACAGTATTACCTCGAAAAGGAGTGCATGTGATGCAATCATATATAATTAACTTTTAATTAATATTTTGCTATTAAAATTTACCAAAACTTGTTTATAATTGAATAATTGATTTTTAATTTATTTGTTTTGTTGCGTTCAGGGGTGTTGGGAGTCCTATAAGTAAGGTAGTGAAATTCCAACTGTTCGCATTAATTTTTGTAAGATCAACTATTTTATCGGTTTATATAGTAGGTGTTTAGGACTTGGAAACTTTCCGAACTAGGTACTAAGGGTCATTTTACCCAACTTTTTTTATCAACTATAAATAACTATTTCAAATGTAATTAACTATCTGAGTTATATCAAAATATACATGGAAATGTTTGACAAGTCATTAATAATTTCAAATCGTTTTTGAATTTAAAAAAGCCTTGATAAAAATTAAAGGCAGTTCTGCTAAAGTGAATGGTAATAGTGGCCACATATTAGATTTGGACCAACTTTTCATGAAATATCTTCATTCATGTGGTATCGACGGTGATG
>JAQIWP010001836.1:0-13057 GCA_034695525.1 Euzetes globulus
TTGCGTATGGAACCACATTTGTTTAAGCAGTGCGCATGTGTCATGGCGCCACTTTCGCTCAAGCATTAAAGAGCATACGTAATACTTTTGATCACATTAAATATTTATTTTGATCAGCTCCTAATACTTAACTAAGTTTGTTCAATTTTTTTGAAAAGATTATAAAATTGATTTTTTTTCTTTCCTTTAAACTTTTTGTTTACAAATTTATTTAAAGAATAATATAAAGCTCCTCTCATTCTAAAACAACTTGTAATACTAAAAATTCAAACGTTTTTCATTTTGTTTTTTGTCAATATCCCTGTATTGACGTTTAGTCGAAATAAATACAACTATTCATTTAAATATACTCATAAAATTAGTTTAATTTCACTTTTGTTTGTATTAATAAATTTCTACAAAATAAAGGAAATTTCTCGTTTTAATTTTAATTATATAAGAGTTATAGTTTTGGAAGTCAGTGAGGTTCGGGCTTGACAATAATCTAATCAATTATTGTCAAAAAGGACTATTTCTAATTGATTAGATTATTGTCAAGCCCGAACCTCAATGACTTCTAAAACTATAATTTTTTATAATTAAAATTAAAACGAGAAATTTCCTTCATTTTCGTAGAACGGTATGTCAGGATCAGTGACCGTAAAACAAACAATGTCCATTATGTTTCCAAATGCGCGTTTAAATTTCAACTATATAATTACTAACTCAAATATTCTACAATTCTGAGATTTGATTTATTGATTTGATTATTTATAATCTCAAAATCATTTTGCTAAAACATTTTTGGTAACAAATAAATTTCTCTAATCCTAAGCTTAATTTAATAAAAATGTTTTATATTTTATGTATCTTAGATAAATAAAGTATAATTGTTTTAATTTTAAAATTTACATTTATTGAAAACATTTGAACGTTATTTTTATATACCCCTTCCACTACTCTAATGTACAGGACACTGAAGTCACAATTATTTTATAGAATGTTCTAGAAAACCTATTTTCCCTCCAAATCCCACAAAACCGTTTAAAAGCTATCGAAGAAACTTCGCACTCTCGTCAGTTCTCTCCTCACGTCATAGCAGTCACAAACTTTCAGTCATGACTTAACATTTTTGACTCAAATAGGCTTTTGTCTTTACTTCATGTCGACGGATCCATTAATTAAATCGGTTACCTTGCCGTTTCTTTCCACAATATCAACAATCACTTAAGCGCTAAGACTCATCTCTGCGTTCAAACATCTAGAGAAAAACAAATTAGCGATCGCTAAGACTTAGGACCAGCACTTGACTCGAAATGGTCGCAACAATATTTTTTAATATTCAAAAGACAGATTTTAAAAGAATATCTTTCAAATTTTCTGAAAGATTTAATTGTCTTAATGCTTTTTTATGAAAATCTGATCGATAGGCACTTGTGCACAATTAGATTTCTCTTATCATCCTCCAATAATGTAGATCAAAATTCTTATTAGTGGTGCTTTTATACCATTCAAACTTAATTTTAGATAACTATTTAATAGTTTAAAACTTTTTTAATTTGTTATTTTGATTTTCTTATTCTTAAATGGTTAACATAAAAAAAATTGAAAAAGTGTCAAACTTTATGAAAGCATCCTTTCACCATTCGATAGAATTTTTTAAAAACTAAATTTAACCAATTAGTGTATAACCACTCAATTTAGCAGCAATGGAATTGTAAGAGAGAAAAAATGATAAAATTTTGATGAAATCTATTTTATTGTAAACGCCGCGCAAAGTAAAGGGCATTTCTCAGAATGAAGTCATACTCGGAAAAGCCAGATCAAGTTCAGTGATCCATTGGTGAATTGAAACTTACTCTAAACTAAGGATCGCCTTCACCTTAAACTCAAAGTTAAGGAATATTAGCTATTTGCTTATCATTCAACCAATAGGACAACAATATAACTCAAGTGTAATGAAATTTGAGTAGGCTTAAAGTTAAATCCTAACAAAAATGGGTTAGTGTTAGGGTTACCAGGTAACAAATGAAAATTCTAGGATAATTTTTTAACAAATCCAGGACATTATAAGGCCAAATATAATAAATAAATTTATTTTCCAGCACCAGTTTATTTCTTAATAGTTTAGGTAGTTAAACTTTGTCGAAATTGAACCAAAATCCAAGACAGCTCTGTAAAAAAGACGATTTGGTAACTCTAGTTAGTGCTGTTTAAAATACCAATAAATAAATTAGTTTAGTGCAATGCCGTCCATGTGATAGGTCAAAAAAGGAACAGATTCGCCAGTCTAATCTCAACTTATTGTAGCCTGATGTTCGATAAAGATTAACTTTAGTTTGGTGCATTTCTGGCATTGCATCTGTTAAATTCTGATCTTACTATGAATTTAATTTTTAAAATATTCCGACACAATAAACTGGGTTTACTGTATTTCATCAAGTGTTATCGTTGAATGTTTAGGAGTAACTAAATTGGTTCAAAATAAAAATATTTAATATTTAAAATTTTCTATGAATTCATTTATATTTTGGACTTTTCCGGTTTCTGAAGCCAATAAATCTTTAATTAGTTTAGTGTTTTGCAATTAAATGACTTTTTTTTATTTATTTCTGTAATATCATGGTTTTTATTTTATTATATTTTTTCAAATAAAGTATTTTAATAATTTTAATTGATCCTTTAAAATAACTTAAATTAAATTATTCTTCGTTGTTGATCCACAAAATAAAAATTCTAGTGAAGTGATTTAGGCGCTGCGAAAAAATTTAGTTTTCAAAAATATTTAATTTAAAATAACTACTTTTTATTCATATAACATAAAACGTTTTGTTGCGCAGAATGTGATCCGAGTAAATAGTATTAATGACGCATTTTCATATTGAAAATTAGTTGTAAAATAATACATAAAAACGACCGAAATCCTTCATTTTTCGCATTTTTAGAAAAAATTGGAATTTATTTACATCACATTTGATCTATGATTCATGTTGTTATACTACATTTTTTGAAATTGGTGACATTTGCCCACTTTTACCGTTCAAACATATTTTTAAAGTTTTAGTGAAGGGTCAGTTTCTTTTCTCTTTGATGGAGGATTTTTCAAAACAAGTTGAAATAAATCTCCAAGTATTAAAAAAATTCAAACTTGCAAATCCTTTATTTACATTATCAGGGATTTGCAATTCCTTATCTTATGATGATTAATCTTGCTTTTTTAAAAGTTGATATGCATAATGCAGGTTTACATTATCAGAACTAATGTTAAGAAAATAACAGACCGAAATTGCTCTTAAATCATTTAATATAATCTTAAATTATAATAAATTTAACCAAAACCTTAAATTAATTTTAAATGCCTAATAATTCCATGAAAAAATTTACAGTCTTTTGGGTAGAAATTGTTAACAAGTCTATTATATTTCTATGAAATTGTCAAATATTTGATTTTATATAAGAATGTAGCAGATTAATTTTAAAGAGAATAGTCTTAATGGAAATATTTTTTTCCATTTTCTTATGAAAATTAAAATTAAATTAAGTTCATGTCAGTAAATGAAAGACGCCAAATAAATTTGGGGTTTAATTAATAGATTCATTTTAATATTTTTGTTTTACTTAAAATAAAGCTCACATATAACCTTTTGACAAGCATTATTAGTACTTTGCTTATATTTGACTGAAATTTGATTAAGATTGGTAAATTATTATTATTTATTTGTTCTAGAATATTCAATTTGTTTTTAATTTTGTTAAAAATTAATATTAATACTTTCATAGAACTAATGTAATGCATATTTTAATTGTTTTACGAATTTTTCCTGTTTACATCAATATTTAATGGTGGAACTTAGTGTATATCATTTTTTCAGGTAAAGGCAAAAATTTATTTTGCTAATAAATTGTAATTATTCATTTAAAAGGTAACATTTTAGCTTGCATAACTTATACAATGAATTTCATAATCGCTTAGTTTATATTTAATATTTTTTAAAGATTATTATGCCTCGTTCTTCGAAACAACTTAAAGCAGTAAGACAGCTTAAAATACAATTAAAAGAATATTTTATGAAAACAAGAGCGAAGATATATCCAAAAAAAAATCACCTTTATTAAAAATAACTTATCAAAACAAGCAAAAGATATTTTTATAAATATTTTAAATCCAATAATATAGATTATTGTTAAAATAAAAAATCTTCAAACTAAATCAAAACTCAAAAGATTGACCAGGTCAAATTTTATAAACAATTAAAAACACCAGGAAGAAATAAATAGTTTTCTTTATCGCAATTATTGGACAAGAAGACGACAAATATAAAGAAATAATGGATAGTGGCCCTTCTTATTGTCCAACAGTTAGGCAGGGGGAAAAGCGCGGATTATTATACGAGTTTACAAGGGAACAATTTTGTGGTTGCGATGAAATTCTTGAGTTGTTTAATGAGAATCTTATTGAAGAGCATAATTACATATTACAAAAGAAATACATTCTTTGTCCAGTTGGAGCTCTAGGAATCAAAAACTTGAATATTGTTGATATTCCTATATTGGCAGCTTTGAACCATATTAATAATTTTGGTGAACACAATAAATCGGTTTTAAAGGCCTTTCATAAATTGACGGGATTTTCCAAGTAAGTTCCATGTCTATTTTTTCATAAAATTATCTGATTAATTTGATGTATTTACGATAGTTTATTTATTTATTTATTTTTATTAAGGGGAAAGTTTGATCTGCTTTTTATTAGAAAAACTTTTATATATTGGTTAATTTTGCCGAAAAAACATGCGACATTCTTTAAAATTGTTTTTGAACGAATTGGTAATCTACCCTCTGCTTATTTTTAAATAATTCTGAAAGCCAAAAAAATCGGAAAAAGATATCAGATATCTGACACAATCTACATCTTCTAAAAAATAACCTTATTGAACTAAACTCCTATTATAATGTGGTTATTTTTATTTATGCCTGTAGTATTGGTACATTTGGAAGTTCTTTCCCAGTACTAGCGTTTAAAGGAGTGATGTCAAGAGGATCAAATGACTCAAGACAAAATATTTTTTTCTTAATATTTTATATTATTTATAAAATCGTGGTTATTTCTATTGAATATTTATGACCCTTTCATTAAATCGGGTCAATCAATACCTCAAAGACTTTTGGAATTACGCGAGAATCTTAAAATTGTAAAACATATTGAGATATTTTTCGGTTAACATTCTTAAAGTTTTAATCGCTTAATCCCGTCTTTTTTGGTAGCCGCCAATATATTAGATGAATTTGATACCCTATTTTAATTCTTATAAGCAAATTAATGCTACAAATACTAAAAATATTTTATTTGCCATCTTATTGGCAATAGCGAAGTTTAACTGGCCTTTTCTTTCAATTTCAAAAAATATCCGTAAATTGTAATTATAATAAAATATTTCTATCTGATTTTTTTTTATTTCATTCGTTGATCCTGTTGGTACTGCATAGAAGAAGGTTAAATGAATTCATCATTGTTCTTGGTGGATGTCTAGGCAAGTTTATTTATATATATGAGTCATTCAATATCCTATTTGGGTTCTGAGAAATTATAAATTTTGAAAATAAAGAAAATATCTAGATCAAAATTCAACAAATATTCTTAATCGATTCTAATTTTTTATTCAAAATGCAATTAATTAATTTTATCTTTGATAGAAATATTATTACTTTGGCTCAATTTTAATTGAAAAGTTAAAATCGGAACAAGTCTAATTTATTTCATGTTTTTAATGTATTTAAAGATTTAAATTTTAATATTACTATAAGAAAAGAAACAATCCGAACTGTACGCACGTCAATTAGCTTTAGACGTTCGATTTATTTACAGAGGGGAAGGGAAAAAAAGAAATGGAACGCACGACCGTAGTGTGCTTCCTAACAAATAAGCACGTCAGGCAAACCGATAGAGAATCAAAGAATTTTGGTAGCATAAAAGACAGGGTACTTATCAGTAGCGATGCCACCATAAATGTAAGGAATTAGTCCTTTTTCCATGATACCACACTCCAATAACCTCATACCAGACCTACCCTTACTTACTCTGCCAAGGAACTACTCACTTGGATGCGTCCAAGCTTAACCGTAGCCTTAGACGGCATTTTGCCAAAACTTAACCAGGCTTAAACCATAAATGCATTTCCCTTCACAAGGCACAAAGCCCGGTGTATGGGTTAAGAACTCAACAGCCTCTGGTCGAATTCTCTGCTTGCTCCTAATCTAAAGTTCCGTCTGCTGTGCCTCTTTTCTTGCTTTTAGTCTAGGGTTTCGCTCAAATTAATTTTCTTTCTAGGCTGCCACTCACAAAGCACTTATTTTTTTCGGCACAATAACAGCATAAATTTGGATTAAAAATAAATTACTTAATTTACAAATGATAAATAGTAATTACATCTATCTTTAAATCAACTCAAGAGCTGAGCTCAACTGAACTGAATTACCAGTCTAAGTGCTCGGCCTTATATACTAATCGAGCCTCAACTGATTTACATTAGATTTTTCCATGCTTAGGGTTAGGAATGGTAATCTCCATTTATAGCATTGTTTAAAGGTATTTTCCGCTGTTTCCCTAGTTTATTGTGCAGTTTGTGGAAATCACGAAAATGCCTTTGTTTAGTAGTTTCTAACTTTTCTGTTCTTTTTGAGATAATTCAACTCTTAGCATTATAGAGTGGCTATTCCCAATTTCAGTGCATTTTTGTGATTTTCCACTTTGCGTTATTTTGTGAACAGTTTGTGTTAAACTCCAACACAGCTGAACGCTGGTTATTTCCACATACTTAACTATTTTGGAAGATCCCACCTGAACTAGCGATAAGAATTTACACCTTTCTATTGTAAATTGGTATTTTCCCTCGAATACCGTTTTTTCAATGCAGTTGGTGAAAATTAGCATTCCTTTAAACGTTTTCAACTTTAATTATCTTACATTCCTATTATAAAAAGTACCTAATTCCAATTAGTAAATCATATAAGTTTATCATATAAATTACCAAAATACTTTTAGCGTCTTTTAGATAACCTTACCATAAAAATTACCAACATTCTTTAAGTAATTTTTTAGATAACTTTATCATTAAAAGTACCAAAATCCATTCAGAACCTTTTTATATAAGTAAAGGCGCCTAACTTAATATAAACAAATCTTGTTAGATTAATTAATGACGTTCCTCTTTACTAAACAAATTTTAATGCAATTATCGTTTAATTAAAGGGTAATTTGATTCAGTTAAACGCTATTGGCAAAGCTAAAATTTCAGTGTATTTTATAAACATTTCATTTGTATTTTGGTTATTGTTTTCAAAATAAATTTCTAAATTAAAGCATCAATTTATGCAAATCTCTTTTGATGTACAATATTTATAGTGTTTCAGTTAACATTTTGTACACCTTTTCTAACAATATTTTACAAACATTTAGTGAGAAACCCCTAGATATATGGTATTAGTCTAGTATCAATCAATATGATGTACTGCTCACTTACACTAAACACTAAAATAAGGACTAATTTTTAGAAAATAAGTTAGAGAGAGAGAGAGGGAGAAAGAGAGAGGTGGGAGAGAGGGGGAGAGAGAGCAGATGAAAATATTATTACTAGTTATCGTAAATTTGAAGTTTTTTTCACGAGACGAGGAATATAAATAGAATATCTTATTAAAGAAAGAAAAACTAAATTTGATTCTTATTAAATGAATGAATGCTATAAGTGTTTGATTTGTATAATATTTTGATGACATATTCAGTTTGTCTTTGGATGATCCGATTCAGAGGCTGTATCTGAGTTTGTCTGAACTAAAGCACTAAATGAAATAGTTATGAGTTTTAGAAAACTGCTTTGAATGGATATAAAATAATTGAAAAGAGTATGAATCAAATTCACTGAAATAAAGAGCGAGCAGACAATACAAGACATGCCATACATTGAAAAGTTAGATCAATTGCAGACCGGATAACAACAGTCTTTGGATATTAGAATTCATACAAATTAGTGCAAAACCAGAGATAAATTGAGGAGTGTTTGTCATTGCAGTTCTATAAACTAGCACAATTGGAAAGACAATTAACCAAATAGCATTCACCAGAATGTAAAGACAAAATTGTATTTCCTGGCCCTACTTGTAAAGTAGCGGAATTGGCAATAACACACACACACACACACACACATACATACAGTCATCGTTTAACAACAACACAATTTACAACATTACGATATTACTTATCAGATAAATAGACAGAGTAATTTTGTTAGCTCTGGCTATAAAGCAAATTCCTGTGCAATAATTTAGCAAATAATTTACGTGCAATGAATTGAATTGATAGCAAATTTCTATCTGCTTTTTATTTAGTGTCAGCCCTTTCCGTACTGATTCTCGGTTGGCCACAAAAAAGCACTGTACGCAATGTTACAAATTCTCATTATTTGTTCATGAAATCCCTGGCTTCTCAAATCCAAACCAAAAGGGAACAATCAGGTGTTAAAATACACTCCGGTATAAGTAAAAAGTGTTTTGAATTGAAAGCTATTAGAATACCAGTAGAGATACTAACGTCAATTAAAGTTTGTTTTGATCACAAAACTATAGTTTTTTAGCATATATTTTGATTTGAAAATGGCAGCTGTAAAAACTGTGTACACCACCAAACAGAGGATCGATATCATCAAGCTGTACATCGAGAATGGGCGATCGGCTGCGGCAACATTGGGCAAAAATAAGGCAAAGTATGGGCAAAGTGTGATCTTAACTTTGACGATAATCACCAAGTAAGTTTTTTATCTGCACTAAAATTAAAATTGGCATCAAATAACACTAAATATTAAAATTAATTATTTCATTAATCCTTAGGCTCTATGAGAAATGGAGTAAAACTGAAAGTTTCACTGATGAAAAGGCCTCAATAACTGGCCGTCCGATCACTGTGAACACTCCCGAAGCCGTGGAGAAGGTCGGAGACCTCCACGCCCAAGAGCCTTCTACGTCCACAACAAAAGCTTCACAAATGCTAAAGATGTACAGATGAAGTCTCGGGAAAATAATGAAGTAAAAGCTGAAACTATTTCACTACAAAATCATAGCCCAACAGCCATTATCAGCTGCCAATTTCCAGCAAAGATTGGACTTCTCAAATGTCATCTTGGGCAAAGTTGATTCTCGAAAAATTGATTCGCGCAAGATATGGTTCACTAATGAGGCCCATTTCAATCTGGATGGCTATGTGAGCAAGCAAAATTATTAACACTGGGGTACAGAAAACTTACATTTGGCCATTTTTCGGTCGCTACACACGCTAAGAGTCTTTGTGTGGTGTGCTATTGGCTATTATGGCATAATAAGCCCCTACTTCTTGACCAGAACCATCGATGGAGCTATTTATAACGAGCTGATCCTGAAGAAATTCTTCGCAGAATTTCGGGCCAAAAATTTTGTCAATGGTTTTTGGTTACAACAAGATGGCACGAAACCTCACAGTACTGCAAACAACTTGAATGCCATCGCAGATGTCTTTCAAGAGCGAATCATTGGTTCGGATGCGGAAAAATTCACAGGGGGTGGCATTAATTGGCCCCCATATTCATGTGATTAAACCCCCTAATTTTTTTCTATGAAGATATGTCAATTATCAGGTGTACAAAGAGGGTCTGTCTAACCTCGAAACACAGAAAGAAAGATTCACCACCATCATTAATGGCATTTCCGATCAAACGCTACATCGTGTTAGCGAAGCTTTTGTCACTCGTTTAAGCCACTTGATTGTGTGCGAGGGTGTTCACTTTGAGAACCTCATCAATTAGTTACACTTAAACTATCATTATTTCTGAATAAAAAAAATTTACTTAAATAAAATATCTCAATAAGTATTTTTAAAAAATTAATTAAAACTCTTCCTCCTTATGCCCTTTACATTTTCTATATATATTCATGGCTATATTTATAAACACATATTATATTCCGCACTGAGTGACACCATTTCGTTAATAGGTATTTCAGTTGAGCTAATGTTCTAAATGTATATAATTTCATCCATTGTCATATACGCCCTCCTCATATAGTCGATATACCCCTTTTAGTCAACTGAGGGCTAGACTTATATAAACATATCCCTCGTAGTTACTTTCTATTGACTTGATGGCGATATTAAATAATCATCGTCCATAGAGTGTATTTATATTTTGATACTGAGGGCTGGTTTTGTTGGCTCTGGATACTGAATGCAATCAAATTATTGTAAGAGGATTGAAACCATTTCCACAAAGGACTCAGAGCACAGGGCATTTATCTTTTTCAAGCACAATGAAATCAAATACAAAAGTGGCGATAAATTTGTATTGTTCTAATTCTGAACAGTAGAAGATAATCATTAAGTAAATTCAAGAAAATAGATTCACTTTATAATAATATAATTTAAAAAAATTTAAATTTTCCTTGATTATCAAAAAAAAAGAATTACAATGTGGTCAAAGGAGGCAAAACTTGATCGTTGATATTCCGCAGCACAACTGTGAAGATGCAGTAACAAATGCCGTTGAAGACTAAATAAATTTAAGTAGAAAACCAAGACTGATCCTGATTACGCCACGGACTTTGTTTGTCACAAATTGTTGACAAGGTAGACAAGTTTCGGTAACTACTGTTATCTTCAATACCAAATACAGAGTGAAATCACTCGTATTTTGTAGTCTAAGACCAGTTGCAGGAAAAAGAGACATTGATTTCAGCCGCATTTTTACTGCATTTTATAAACAAGGTTTTAAATTTTAAAAAAAAATTGATTCACAGCTTTCAAAGAACCGGCATTTAATTGGCCACAGTTCTGAAACAATAAACAAAATAAATGTTTTGAAAATTTAAATTAATTTTTTGTTAACTTTTTTCAAAACGTTGACAATAAAATAAAGTGCTTTAATCAATTGTTCTATTTGCCTTTCAAAGAAGTCTTATTGTATTTTACCAATTTGACTGCATTTTATAAACAAAGTTTCAATTGAAAATTTT
Source organism: Euzetes globulus (assembly GCA_034695525.1). NCBI lineage: Eukaryota > Metazoa > Arthropoda > Arachnida > Sarcoptiformes > Euzetidae > Euzetes > Euzetes globulus. Next base: position 11,005 of record JAQIWP010001836.1, read on the forward strand.
GATTCACAGCTTTCCCAACAGAATCGGCCCTTAATTGGCCACAGTTCTGAGGGGATATACAAAATAAATGTTTTGAAAAATTTAAATTACATTTTTTTAAAAAGTTCACAATAAAATAAAGTGCTTTAATCAATTGTTCTTTTTGCCTTTCAAAGAAGTCTTATTGTATTTTATCTAAAATAATAACCATTACAAAGTTAGCCCAAAACACAACAGGTGTGGACCGGTAGTGATGCACCGGTTGAGCGCGTCGAAGGAGGTGGGTGTGGCTTATGATGAATACTCGAATCCTATTTGTCCGTACTCACACTCACCTTGCACTATGGGCTATAACTGATTCAGACAAGTTTGATGAAACAACAAAAACAACAACAAAGCAAATTTTACAATTTGTTTGTGACATAAACTTGGTTTTATTACTTAATTTCAATGAATATATTTAAAGTATTATAATGTTTAAATCAAAAGAGCTTCATAGAAAGGCTGTTCCATTATTGGAAAATTTTTTCTAATTCAAAAATTAATTGATAATATTGAATCAATGACATTGAATGATCCATCAATTACTGCAGCCTTTTTATCAGAAACAGAATGTCAATCATCTGTTTGCACAATGAATGAATTTGAAGAAGACTCTGTTAAAAAGCAGAACGTTTCGTTAATCGAGACCAGATTAATTCCTGTTTTGTCAACTGTACAACAAAATTTTATCAGTAATATTCATGAACTTAACAAATATTTTCCTGATCTTTTGGAAAATTTCGATGTCTTTGAATCACAAAAAATAGAAAAATCAAAGCAAAATTCGAAAAATTATAGAAGAGTTGCTATTATTAATATCCATAAATTCTTTGAATTCAATTTCACACTCGAGACGCTGCTTAACGATCGGTCCAATTGGTCCAATTTACTCTTGTCTATGGTTGAAAATAAAGTTGCTTGGTGTAATGCAATTGGTTTAAAAGCACATGTTTTAGATTTCTTGTGATAAAAGATATTTGGACTACATGTATACGAGAATTAATGCTCACTGTACTTTCAATACCAGGTTTTTATTTAAATGTTTTAATCTATTATTTAAAAACTATTTTATTATTTAGTTGGTTCTGCAGATGCCGATAGAAGTTTCAGTATTTTAAACAACGTGCGTAAAAGAAGATTCAACCTATCCTTTAACTTTAGATCAACATATTAATATAAAGTATGTCAGAAATTGTTTAATAATCTTCAAATTATCTTAAAATGTCTTAGATTCAACGGTCCTGTTGAACTAGAACGTTTTGAAGCGATTGAATATGCTAGGAATTGGGTGGTTAATGAAAAGCGTTTAAGAGTAGATGATTATACGAAAGGATATACGAAAGGATATGTGGAAAAAGTGGAAATTTATCCAAATGAAGAGCTTGATAATGTTTATTATGATAGATCTACACTTTTTTAATTTCAATTTTATAAAAATAAATCGATTTGACAAAAATCAGAAAATGAAAAAACTATATACTACATACTTCGTAAATGTAGTGATAAAATGGCTCATTTTTATTCTTTATTTAACTATTTTCTACTTATTTCCTAATTTTGTTAAGAATTTTAGCGCTCTAGATTTGATGTTGCAATTGTAATGTATTTTATGTGTGTCACGAGGTACCAACCTAGCCAAAAAGTTGCTACATCGTGACTTTTAGGCCAACCAATGCCCTTCCTGGCCTCTAACCCCAGGCTGGTGGGTAGCAGACACAAGCAGAAAGAATAATGCACTACATGCATGTATTTTGCGCCGTACCAGGAACGTATGGTAGCCCAAGACGTGGTCCCCTTCCAATAGGTTCCAACACATTTTTCTATATAAGTGTTTCAGAAGTTATTATTTTTATTATTACAGCAATTTCTGTCTTATCTCTGATATACTCAAAAAAATTTTAGTGATTTTTAATAAATCTAATTAAATGTTTTAATCCTAACATAAAAAATAAATTAGTGAATCATTTAATCTAATTTTAAATTTAAATAGATTAAAATATCTAGATATTAAGTAGATATTTCCATTAAAAAT
>JAQIWP010001837.1:0-13048 GCA_034695525.1 Euzetes globulus
AGAGAGAGGGAGTGAGGGAGAGGGAGAGAAAGGGAGAGAGAGAGAGAGAGAGAGAGAGAGAAAGGGAGAGAGAGGGCTGTTGTGCGTCGTAGACAATAAGTTCTACTCCTAGTGACTATTGGCACACATAGAGGCACTGCATTGCCATTACCAGAGCCATTATAACATTTGCACAGAAGAAGCAACGATTTTCAAGTTCAAGGTTAACAGTTTGTGCGATGGTGAATATAAAAGAGTTGTATATTTCACATATCGGCGAAGAACTGGAGTTTTCTGAAGCCAATGACGAGCCATAAGAGCGAATGCGTGCGAATCTGAATCAATACTAATGTCTAATGACGTCTACTTTTCATTACAGGACAACACAACTATTATATCAATTCTTATTACTAATCAAAAACTCTCTTATTTTTGGGTTTTGGATCCGAAAACTAATCGCTTTTAATAAATTTTCCAATCGATTCAATCAGAGAATGTGATTAATCTGTCTATTAGTTGAATAAACACCTTTATATTACGGGAATGTTTTGCTCGAACACATACTTCGCCTAAACTTTTTTTTCTTATTGAATTTCAATTATATTCTGATCCTTAAAAACTTGAGGGAATATTTATGAATAATATTTTTCTTTAATAATCTTCAATTAGAAAACGTAAACACAAAATCGAATGACTGATAGAATGGATGAGAAAAAATGATTAAACAAAGTCCGGTTTGAAAAACTGTCTGAGTAAGCAATTAGATGGTAAATATTCCCCAGTTCCAAAAGGAAAGTGAATTTAAATTTAAAATTTTCTAGAATTTTAATAAGAATAAAAACGAGGAATTACTCGAAGAAAAGGAATATAATAAGATTTGTCACTAAAATAGCTTTAATTTCGTATTGTTTTAATTAAACTGAGAAAAAGTGTCCTAAACTTAGTAAAGAACTAAAAGGATCTTATCTTAATTTAGACACAAAAAAAATCTAAGATTAGATAATATTTTTGGAAAATTTATTAATTTTTTTGGGTATCAAATAAAAGAGAAGGACTCAAACATTAAGCCATTTTGATATATACCGGATCTAACTTCTGGAAACTTATCTTGCTTTATCATCTAGTTGATTTTTGATTATGACTCTTGTTTTGCGATAACAGTTTTTTGCAAAATTCAATTTTTCCCAACACTTGAAGCACGGAATTCAAGGTTCGCTCGAAAAAATTATTACTCAGTTGAGGAAATTCAATCAAAAATATTATTTCTAATATATTTATTAAATGAAAATAATTTTCATTTCAAGTCTACTGTAGAGGAGTTGAGAATTTATTTTTTGATTTCCCACTCAATAAAACTTTCAATCAATTGGTTTAGCACTAAATTAATTGAGTAATTCGTTTGAAATAAACGTAAAAATTAATTCAAACGTTTTTTTAAATATTGAATTTAAGCAAAGATTTTTTTCGTCTAAAATTCTGAGCAGATTATGAAATATATATTAAAATAAATATAATTTTTTAGACAAAGCAACGGTTGACGTCAAAACTGAAAATTTCAAAACCAAATTAAATTCTGTGCAAATGTTTTCTAAATAATTTATATCCATACGAAAAAAAAAGTTATGTTTGAGGGGAAAGAGTGGATACAAATACACTGCCATTCCGTAAGAATCGTCACAAAAAATACTGACTGACAGCTGATTGCCTCCGAAGCAACTAATTATGAAATTCTTTAAAGTATTTCAACAACTTCTCAGACAAATCATAATCAAAACACAGAGAGTCAGAGATTCCTTAACTAAAAGAAAACTTTTTTCTCTACATTTGACTGAAGTCATGAATAATTTTAAGACAAAACACAATAGACTTTTACGACTGAATAGATTGAAACGCATTAAAGACTTACCGCATATTATGATGCAATCGATGAGACTTTTTTGATATTAGAGGAAAAACACCAATACTTTGGGAATTCATGTTATCAGTTGTCAATCGAATGTTCAGTTTTTTCATTAGACAACAGTTTAACAAAAATAACAATTAGTTCTTCAGTTCATATCACAGAATAGACTTATTATTATTATTATTCAAAAACTTATTGTTCGGATAATTTTCATATCAATTAATATAACATTTTTTTGCGGATAAAGAGTCAAATGGTAGGAAAAGACGAAGTTTTTCCTTCGCATTACGTTTAGCTCAGAATAAAGCGATTAAAACATATGTAGAGTCATATGAGATAAGGTTAGGACTGGAATACAATTAATATGAGTTAATATTTAATCTGAGATATCGTTTTCGGCGATAATTCTCATCGAAAATATCAAATACTAATCAAATCGCATAAAATGTTCGACTCTTTAGTCGACAGTTATGTTTAGGAATAGACTAAAAGAAATGACATTTAATTGAAAGTCATAATAAACTGCGTCGTAGTTTAGGCGTCTGATAGCACAGCATTTCATTGGGGACTTGATATAAGAAAAAAATAGTACCAAAAAGCTATTGCCAGAGCTATTGCCGCATACGATATAATACATATACGTATTGGACGAATAGTATACCAGAGCTATACCTCTAATAGCATAGAACGGAGCGCTACGTATTCGCCAACTCCGAGTCTATTCAATATACTTTTAACTCTACATTTATTAGACCCGACCCACCGGTAAGATAGTTGTTGTAGCTGTTGTCTGTTCCTCGCTCAGAGAACACTGTGCGCCGCGATTCTGCGCCCCAACCAACCCAACAATCAACGTTCCAAAACAGCCCAGGCACAAACAAACCAATCTATCAACAAGCAAAAAATTTAATGAAGAAACTTCTCGTCACATTTCTCTTCGATAATTCAATTTTCAGTCTCAATATTATACGAAATTCTGTTCACTCACGGAATTTTCATTCCGTAGTTATAGTGAATTATTTAGAGCACCGGCCTTTTGGGCTGATTAGTAGCTATGACTCTCTATTTTAGATAAGGCTATCGCCGGGCGATCACTTGACATTGGGATCAAATGCGCCGGTAGTCAAACTGAAAACACTGCAAAGAACCTGCGCCGGTGTTTATGGCAGTCATAGCGCCGGTTAGTGACAGGGAATACTGACATTCAAACGAATTGTGTTAATTACAACACATATTCAAAACCTACCCATTTGTTTGTTTAAGAAAATTGTTGCAAAAATTAATTTTAATTTTAAATATCTATTTCTGATGATTAATGGGTGTCAGGCCTTAAGCGAAGTAGTTTTTGGCACTTTTTGGACTTTTATTATCTTTGTTTTCTAACTTTTCAAAAGTCGCTTTTGTTTTGCTTTTAAGAATGAATTTTAAAATAGATTTCTCATATCTTTAAAGCCATATATTTTGTTCTTGTTGTTGTTGAAACATTCCGAAGTGTTCCGTGAAATTTAGAACAGAATTAACGGTAATTTTCAAAGTAAAGGTCAATAAATTATTTATTTTGGTTTAACAACACTTTCTCTCAGAGTTAGACATCAAGAAAATGACATTTCTTTATATTCCGATCACATATTCACAAGACTTTCCGCTCATTTTTCTGGCATTCATTCATGACTTTTGGCCATTAATTATAATTTTAAGTGAAAAGAAAAACTCTCCTTCCCTGTTTAAAAAGAAACTACTTCTGCTCCAGTAAAAATTAGAATTTGGCTCATATACAGTTTTAAAGGAAATTCTAATTAAAATCAATTAAAAAGAAAAACTAATTTCTAACTCAAAAGACGAATAACTTAACGACAGAGAAAAATAAAGAAAAAGCCTAAAAAATATAAATAAATTGCTTTTAGATAAAAGTATTTCAACAGAAGAAAAGTTATATAACATAAACATAGAAACAAAAAATAAGAGAAAAGGAAAGAAAGAAATTGTTTTTAATGTTTGGAAAGCCTTGTCAGTGGAAAGGAATGGAGTGGCTATCAAACGAACGCATCAGAAATTACTCTTTTTCTTCTTGGTTTTTGTGTCTTGCGAAATCGCAACTATTATATAATTATTACGACTACATACACATAGAAACACAATCTATGCGCGCATACGAGCCTACATATACGCACATATATATGTTTTATGCATATATACACACTGTTTTCAATGTCATTAATATATGTGTGTATGTGCGGTGAGAATGGAAAACCTGATTTTCAAGGCACTCCGCCACTCGCTATTCACTCAATCACTTTACAAAATGAGTCAATTTATATTTTTAAATAATATTTATCGGAATAAAAAAACTTTATTCGTTCAATTAATTAGTCCCATCCCTTTCCCTACCTTTCCAATACAATCTATTACCGATTCGGTGCCATTCCTCGGGCAGAGTTGCCATCAGTACAGCACTGAACATTATACGCAGCACTTAATGGCTTTATAGCTGTACCCCAGAATAGTTGCGAAAATCCTTCACTCGAGCCTATGATTCATATCTGATATAAAAAAAAGTTTTTTTTTCATTCATTTTTCTACTCTATTATATCACAATTTTAAGGTTACTGTAAATACAGTGCCGAGGAGTCGGTGCTGTTGAGTCAGTTCTCACAGCTTTGGTATTGAAAAAGTTCGACATCTCTTAAACAAAGAAAACTTTTTTCCATTAAATAATTGTATAGTTGTGTGCATTTCAAGGAGTTATGCTCTTGGAAAGGGTTGGTGTATGTGAGTGTGTGTGTGATGGGCCCAATGCCAACATTTAGGAGTTCAGTACACCTCTAATGTAATGCTCATCAATCATATCAATGAAAGCTAGAAATTATAAAAAAATTACATTTTTTTCAAAAAGTACTCTCTCTCTCTCTCTCTCTCTCTCTCTCTCTCACCCTTTCCCTCCCTCTCCCATTGAAATAAATAATCCATAATTCGAGAGTCAATATAACATCAAAATTCAATGCCATCGACGAAAATGAGTTTAGAATTGACTTTTAAATTAATTATTAATAAGTTAACGATTAGTTCTCTCATTGTTTTCCCAATGAATACACATTTTTCATCAGTAAATTCAAATGTTTGACACAATTTTGTGCCGGAGCTTTAATAGACACAGCATATGATTATTATTACATAAATATGTCTTTTCTTTATTTTAATGTAGAAGTTGTCTGAAAATATTGAAGACATTAAAAATCACTTATCGTTTGCACAGATAAGCGAATATCAAATAAACAGTTCCTTAGTTTACTTTTTTATTTTGCTTTATTCAACAAAATTAATTGCAAAAAGTGTTGTCCAAAAAGCATTTGGAACTGAAACTGAAAACCGTCAATAAAAAAGAAATAAATAAATTATAAGATAAGTGTTATATCAATATACTGAAGGAAAAGTGAGCAGGTGCCAATATTGTTAGAGTAATTCTACTCAAACATTTAGTTCTATTATTGGCCTATTTGTGGCTCTACTGTACGCAAAATGAAAATGAAAAATGACATTCACTTTTCGACATGTTTTGAATTGTTTGCTAATAAACAGAACTCCCATGATGATGGATTGAGAAAATAAACAAATTGATATATCTTACCTTCCAGAATGAAGAATTGTCTCCAGATGACAAGTTTCTGGCAGAATAAACTGAATTTAACCTGAATATATACCTGAACCCTCATACTCGACTTAAAACTATTTATCGATCTTTTCCATTAGGATTTAGTGGAGAAATAGCGTCAAAATCAGTGGGAATATTCCCACTGATTATCCTTTATTTGAGGCCATTCTCATGAATTGCAAACACTTTATTGGCAAAACTGATTGTTAGAAATCAGATGGCGATAAGTGTCAGACAGATTCTGCACAGAATAATAATAAAAACTTTGTACATCGCCTGTGAAACCTTAAAAAATAAAGAATTCAAATTCAATTCACGACTGAAACGATTAAAAGCATTTTAAAACAGTTTATTTCAATTTTATTAAACATTTGAGATCACAAATGTTTTATTCTGGAAAATATTCTCATTAATCAAATAACAAAAATATTTTTACGAAAAATGTATTTTTACAAAGAATTGTTTTAAATAACAATAATAAAAGTTTTTAATTAATCATAAGATGTTATCTGTTTGCCTCTCATATCAAGAGTTTAGTGTTGGTTAGAAAGTTAAATGACTTTTTCATATAAACACCGAATTTTAAGCCATGTTTACAATGGTTTAACATAATTCTTAAGTATTTCTTCGGATTTGAATAAAACCCAAAATGAATCAAATTTTCTTCATTTTTGTTATCCGTTTTGTTGTATATAAAGACAATTCTCACGAAATAGTCTTAATTAACATATAATTAACACTTTGTTCAGAATATAAGCTTAAATATTATCCAAGAATTTTTTTTTCTATTTTTCCATGATTACCATAACAATTAAAGTTTTGCTTTGTTTTTATCCAGAATTTAGAGGTTCTTTGTTATTTTTGCTGACAAAATATTCGCTGCTTTTTTGTGGAAACACATAACCAAAACGATTGCTGATTAGTCGCGGTTCGAGTCGTACAGAACGTGAATAATTTTCATAGTTGTTCTTGCTTAATCTCTTCAGTCATTTATTACTTTTTGAAGCTCTTCTTCCCACAGACGCTCTCTTTCTTCCATTTTCTTTCGCTGTAATTCCCTGTAATTTTTATGGAGTAAATTAAGGGCAAAAATATTCATTATTTCAAAATTTATTTTTTAATCATTAATATTAGAAAAATATAATTCACTTTTTGTAGGAGAAAAGCAAATTTTAATTGCCTTTTATTCGCCTCATTTTTATTTAATGTCAGACTATTTTGAATAATAAATTTTAAAATTTCAATATTAATTACAGATAGACCTAAAGGGCGTTAGTCAGAGATGGCCAATAATGGATTATTTTAATTTATCACTCTTAAAATCAAATTACCCTTCATTTTGTAGCCTGAGCATTTTTGTTGGAGATTGAGGCCAAAAATTCGTCATTTTATCCTAGACCCTCTAGAGACCAAAATACCCATTAGATTTTCTATTTCATTGACCATCTCTGACATTCATAATATTCTAAAATTATCAATTTTTGAGGAGGGTCACTTTCTCTACGTTTTTATGGAAATTATTTTTCAAACCTAGGAGAATAAATCACCAAATCCCGGATCTAAGGGGATATTTCAGTAAATTCCCCCTTGAACATCTCTTGTTAATATATTCTCGGATTTATTGCCTAAAGATATAAAATATTTTTAGGCGTTAATATCAAAGTTTGCAAGGTGCTGATCATGCTCCAAAAAAAATAGCCGTATAATAATAATATTAATAATTCAGATAATTTATTTCAAGCATAAATAAATTTAATGACGTTTTGCGAATCGTATTATAGACTGAAATGTTTTCCTTTTCTCAATTCAAGAAATTTTTTGCTGAAATCTTGATTTCATGGGAAAAGGCAGCGAAGAAATCAATTATTTTTTTGCCAGATATGACTTCAATTTATATTTCAATAAAATTGTAATAACTCTACTTCAATAAATGACTGTGCAATGAATGTGGAAAATCTTATCAAAAATAATGAGATGTAGTCTAATATCAATATCATTATGAATAATAAATGCCAAGAATAAAAAGGTTATGAATGGAATTCTTTCTCCTTTCACATGAAGACAGTTAAGAAAAGAGCGATTGATATGTATTTTCTCTATAATGCCTTTGGAGTCGCGATTACTGACGGATTCAATGACTGGAAAATCACTATTATTTTGGCTTAAAAGCAAAACCATCTTTTAATAGTACCTATTGATCGATAGGAGAGGGAAAGAGAGGGCTGAGTTGGAAAGTCATTTATTATATTCACTTAAGAATATGAATATTACTAAAGAAAATCAAATAAATTAGAGGACAAGTCGTGCGGCAAAGAATAATAATTAATTTTCTTCTTATTATTCAGGAAACCCTTATTTTCTTATTCAACAGGAATAGTGTTTTTTGTTTCAATATTTATTTTACAATAAAGAAGTGAAGGAAAATGAAAAAAAAACTGTTGAAATGAACAGGATATAACCTATTAGAAATTGCCGTCAATTGTTTGCTCAAAGAATTCTTGGGTCAAAGAATTCCATAGAATGGAAGAAAAAAAAGATGAATAGAAATTCACTCACTTTTCCCTATTATAGACAATAAACTGCTGGTGAATGGATTCGAGGCACTTCTCCAAAGCGGACAGTTCTTCATCGCCTGTTTCTGAGAATATGGAGCTGTTCTGTCGTTCGATGGCAATGCGTTTCATACTTTGCTGTTTTTGGAGCCGTTTCTTCTTCTTATGCAACGGATTGGCTTCGATGATCATCTCTTCCAATTCAAAGGTCGGATCACAATTAAGCTGGTCTTTGGGTGGAATAAAGTCGGGTGTCAATTGCCGGCGCAGCACTGAGTCAAAATCGAACTGGGCGAACGCTGAGCACAGTTTCAGTTCACTAATCCCAGTGATCCGGCCTTTTGGGTCCGGATTTAACAGTCTTTTAATTGCGTTCTGCATTGAATGCGATATATGTGACGGAAGTGTTGGACACTCAGATCTCTGCATTTGTAGCACTTGATTAAGTGGTGTCGTCGAATGGATATCATACGGCCGCTGACCGCACAACAGCTCGTAAGCACAACAGCCTAATGACCACCAGTCAGCCTATCGGTCAAAATAATACTCTATTACTTCAATTTCTATATTTATTGCATTTCTCTTTTTTTTCGGGGAACCAAAGCTCTACCCAATGAGTAGTAATGGAAAGCCATCTCTTTGTGTTCATATCAGACAATTCATTGGTATTATTGAGTTATTCAAAAGAAGAGGAATAGCACAAAGACTGTCTGTCCTTTAGTGCACTCATGAGTAGAGTGACCAGATATATTTTTATGATCAAGATTCTTCTTACTGAATAAACCTACTAAATTTTCCAATTGATATTAAGCTCCTTAAATGTTTTTCTTTGCAAAAATATGTTTTTCTTGATTTAATTTTTAAGTAATGGGTGAATAGGAAACAACTTAATGTTTCCTTAATGTCTCCTTGATAATGTTTTTGACCTGGTCACACTATTCATGTTGGAGCGTACGGTCAATCTTTTTCTGACACAATAAATCCAATATTTCTCTATTATATGAAATTATTATCTCTTTTAATAGACTCTACTCTTACTATAAGCACATAATATCCGTTTCATTAATCGTTATATATATTATTAAATTGACTTTCTATGAAAAGTCGAGTCAATTTCGCCCTTTCCATAGAAAAAAGTATCTAATTTAGTTTGATTGTGTCGTATATTTTAATGTTTCCTCATAATATAAATTAAATATTATATAATAGCAATTAAGTTATCAGATCATAATGGTAGCTTAATAAAAGGGTAAGGGTTGACAAGGCTTTCTTGACTTTCAAGGGTGAAAAGAATAATTTTTAAATAAACATTTGTTTAAGTTTAATAACTATTCGTTCTTTTACTAATTATCCCTTTGAATATTTACCTTAAATGGCAGGCTAACTTTTATATGAGGTTCCAGGTCCTCGAAAAATAAGAATGGTTTTGGCAAATTTTACAAAGCCCAGGGTCATTCAGATAATTTATTTGAGGGTATAAATAGAGAATCTCTTTGAACTCATAGTATGGCTGGAAATCAATTAGCTTGGTAATTAGCGAAAAGTGTATATTGGTTTTCATTATATCTATTTTTCATTACTTACTGGAAATGAATAGCCTGGGATATGGTCCAGAGCACATTCGAAGACTTCAGGCGCTAATCGATAAATGAGAAAAGCATTCATTAATTAATGGCAAGAAATGACTGTTCGTCTCATAACTCAAAATAATGAAAGTTATCATCGATTGCTTCGTTAAACTTTTGCTCCGACAGAGAAAAGGTTTAACTTTTGCCAGACTTTTAGGTCAAATGATTTATGGAAATTCAAAAACAAACTTTCCATAAATAATTTTCAAAAAATAGGAGATCATTATTTCAAGATTATTTTAAATTCCTTCCAGGGATGTGCAAGTCTTTGACCTTTAAGAATTCTTTCATAAGGGGAAAATGAATCAAGCTGGTTGAATAATAAAAGTTCCTTAATAACAAAAAATAAAATGACAACAAATTTAAATGTCCTTTAATGACTGAAAAATCTGCAAGAAGCTTAAAAACTAGGCCAAATATATTCAATCTATAATTAAATCCTTGCACATCTCGTGTTTTTCCGACAAATCTGTTGTAAACATATTCAAAGTTAACTGATTTGACAAATTGTTTCTGGAGTTTAGGCAAAATTGAAGCTAATATTAAAAACAAAAAAGATATTAAAGTTACATAAATTAAATTTGCTCTGGAGTCAAATCAAGCAGATCTAAGCAAGCATAAGCTCCGTTTTAATATTAAATATTTAATAAATTTTGTGGCTGATTCCAAAATTACAGGTTTTCGTGGAATTAAATATTTTGATGGATGACTCAAATTACGAATTTTTAACGTATTCTCCAAATTCATATAAATTGGTTCTGTACACTAAAGTCGGAAAATTCCCAGTAAAACAAGTATTCAGTGAATGCTATTACAACGACATTATGTCCGTTTATTTTAAGATTAAATAGATGAAATAAATTTTATATAATTTAAATATTGAAATTCTAAAGAAATTTGTGATTTTCATCGTTATAAAAATGTTGTAGGGTAGGTTTGAGAGGACCGAAGAGTCAAGTGAATGCTATCCTATGAAGGTGAAATTATATACTCTGAATCTTGTTTATATTGGTTAAAAATATGTGTTATAAAATCTATCAGAAAATATCAATTTTCATTTTTCAACCGCACATGTTTGACATATGAAAGTAAGCTAGCACATAAAAAAAGTCTAACTTCAACTGATAAATAATTTCCATTCCGTGATTCCATTGAATCCATCGATTCTTTTGTGGAAAAAAGTTTTAGACTCTTTATGAACGCAAAAACTCCAACTTTTCTAATCTATCATCAAATTCATTGACAGTACGAACGCCATAAGAATATTCTTGGGATGGATTTGGAGCAGTCGTTTGTGAAAACTCATCATTAAATTGTTACTTAATAACTATTTCTGTCGTTAGGGATGACCAAATGTATTCTGATGGGTAAGGAGTTGGAGATAACTGGCCAGTAATTTGACCATCTCAAAATTATACTCCAATGGCCTGATTCTGTCCTGAATTTATTTGAGTATGCTCAGTGTTTTATTTGCTCAATTTCCTAATACTAACAGAGATTAAATGTGTTGAGAATGTGGTAACACCTAAACAACTGCCCAGGACACCCTTCTTATTGACTTTTTTCTGATTAATGTACGCCAAGTGATCAGTCATTTAATGAAACGTCTTTTCCGACAAAAGTATTTCTAATTGTAATCATTGCTAACTCGGAGCCAACACTTCAAAGAAATTGCATTCAATCTAATGATTAATTCGAGTGAAGTTATGAATCCATTTATATTACACAATAAGCCGTTAGTTTCCAAACATAAATGACAAACCACTGCCTTAAAGTCTGATTCATAGCTATATTTTTGTTTATGACTGTCCATACGCCTAATGTTGTTTAATCTGTGTATTTTTGGCCAAACATTTACGACTAAAAGCAAAATAAAGTGAAATTAATGGCAAAAATAGTAATAATGCCATAAAAATCTTAATAACAAAACACAAATAACCAGGTCTTATACAGAGATGGCCAATCAAACACTTTTCAGGGGGTTATAGAGTGTATTTCTCCAAAATTGACCAGAAACGGCCCTCTAGCGGCCATTTTCTTTTAAAATAAGCTAATTTTCGGTGATTTTAAGCTTAAATTACTTATTATAATTAGAGGGGTATTTTTATTTTACGGGGGGAAACGAAATACAGCCCCTCTATTGGCCACTACTGCTTAAATAAAATTAAAAATTGTAGAAGGATTGTGACTCTATAATATAGAATCTAAATGATTCAGATAGGAAAAGCAAATAAAACAATTCTGGTTATTCATTCAAAATGATAGTTTTTGTTGTTATTAGCCGACAGAGTATATCAGAAATGTCTAATGAAAGTAATTGTTTGAAACATGACAGCCCTCTGCGACTCACCCATATATGGCTTCGTGCCGGACATGGATGTCGCCAAATGGTTGGGCTCCGGGCCCAATTCAATGGCAATGTTGAAGTCGGTGATATGCACATGTCCCATTTCGTCAAGAAGTATATTATCCGGCTTTATATCCCTGTTAACATTGATAAAGAAAAGAGAAAATCCAGTCATAAGTATTCACTTTTGTTTCTTATTATTCCAAAAGCATTTGACATTCAATTTGAAGTTAAGCACTGCATTTGACAGTCTTTACTGCTAAACAAATTGCTATAATGTCCACAAAAAACTGCTATTTTCTCATATAATTCGCTAATTTATGAGATATTATGAGATATAAGCTCTGAATTAGTTTTTTATATTTCATCCGACAAAAAAATTCTAGTTATATATTCATTACATTAATTATTTTCCACTTAAATAATTAAAATAATTTAATAGTTTTTCGCAAAAAGATTACGAAACTTTTCTGGTAGTTATGACAACCGATTGCACCTAAAAAATTTATACTTTTTATTATCCGGGTTTATGGCCAACAAATCTAAGAAAGGCATAAAATTTTTAGCTAAAAAACTGAATCAGATTTGTGCAGAAAAACTGAATATTCATTAAACCAATTAAATATATTTTAATGAGAGGAAAAAGGATTATTTCGAGTAATAAATGTGTATTTTTATGCTAACAATCAGATTTCACACATAACTCAAGCGAAGACATTTGATTTCATTACTTTTCCAGGATCATAAGCATAATTAAAAGAAAGGTAAAGAATTAAATCTCATTTGTATTCAACCTGTTCTTGAATTTCATTAAGGAATTTCAGAAAAAATAAATGATTCCTAATTAAGTGAAACTCAATAAAATGAGAGTAAGTTTTGGGTGAGTTCTTCGGTGCCTCCAATTATGATGTTTTTCATTAAAAAAAACTGACGTGAATTTGAATTTAATGATTACCGAATAAAATCTCTCTCTCTCTCTCTCTCTCTCTC
>JAQIWP010001838.1:0-13045 GCA_034695525.1 Euzetes globulus
TTTTTGAGGAGAGTCAGTTTTTATGCGTTTTTACCATGCAATTTTTTCAAACCTCAGGGGGGGGGGGGTATTTTGTCAAATTCTCGACCTCAGGGGGTATACATACTATACCCCCTAAGGCGACCCATGTTCTTGCTCTGTTTATAAGTAATATTTTATTCAAAACAAAGGACTGCTCTGCCTTCAAATTTTGATCCCTTTATTATCATATGATTTTCTTCCCCTTTTAAAGTGGAAATACCTTTTGTTCCACATTTGAATTTGATTTTTGTCATATTTTTATTTATCTGAATTTCATTTGCGATCATTTGATAGCCAATAACTTTTACTATTATTTGACAGAAGAATAAAATATTTTATTTTTCATTTCCGAGAACTGGCTTTGATTGAGGGTTGGACTCGATTTGAATACATTTTCAAATGAATAGTCTATTAGATATTTTGCTCAAACAATTTACATAATTCATAGCTTATATTGGTTTTCATAGACTATCTCTGAATAAAATCTAAATCAGTTTTTCTAAATACATAATTATATTGGAGAAAAATAACGGAAAATGAGATCAAACGTTTTCTAAACAAAAGTTTTGACTTGTTCGCTTTGTGCGTGATTTGTGCCTCAATTTATTAGCTTGCTAAATTACTCTCTGATTTATTTGATTCAATATTAGTACTGATTCGATTCTGGATCTAATATCAAATAAAACAACTATTTTATTAAATAATTAATTAGAATCCAATGAAATGCTTTTGAAAGAAGAATATAAAGAAGTTATAGAAGTCTTCATTGAATGACTACTTCTTTAGCTGTCCTTTTTGTTTGACATCTTTTTATTCGTCTATTGACTACTCGTTTGAGTCAAACAATTCTTTATATTCTGTCAAATGAAATATTAATAAAATTCAATCTTCGAGAGACCAAAAAAGTGCAGTCAATTCCGGGACAAGTTTTCCTTTTTGTCAGATAATATAAAAGTTTTGCATTAGATTCTGGCAAAAAGGTTATCGCAAAATGTAGAGCACAGTTGCCTCCTAATGGATATGTGTCTCAGGAATGACTCTTACAAATGTCAACATAAGTGTCGACAATTGATTTATAGTTTCTCTTCAGTAATCGATTCGGAAGTTTTAAAAAAATATTCAAACAAATATTGAGAGCAAAGAAAATTGAATTCGAGTTTTCATTTTGATTATTCACAAAAGGAATTTTGATTCCAAACATGACTTGATTTCCAGGAATACACTCAAAGTCTGAGTCTGAGGGGTATTACATAAATGAGCCCTTTTCTCAACAGAGTCTCTTTTGTCTGATTAGTTGTTATCAGAGTTTAGTTTTTCGCTTCATTTGGTTATATGATTCGTTTGGCTAATGATATGAAAAATGATAGCAATTGGGAGTCAGAGCACTGAGAGCCGGCTTAAGACTACAGTAAAAACACTACTCAAACAAATGATGATTGAATTCAGACATTATATTCATTTTACATCCGAAACATTTTCCATTCAATAGATTGCTGTAAACTTTTCTAATGCATTATTGAAAATGTTTTCGGAACCGATAGAAACACAGAACGGACTTTGCATTCAATTCATTTGCGAAACTCTATTTGCATTTGTAGCTAAAGACGGGCTCAACAGTGCATTGGGTCTGAATGAATGGGTCGGTTCTCGACAATATTGATTTTTTTTGCTGCGGTTTTAATCAAAGTTTCAAACTATTGAATCTCTCGGCTTATCAGTGAATGGAGTGACTCTTCTCTTGACTCTAATCTATTCCTTGCGTTGGTTTTTGAACAACAGAATCGATTGAAAATATTGGGTATAACTCATTGAGAACCGGGTGTCGGGAGGAGGAAGTCGTTCGCTATTGAATGCAATTCTGTGTTCATCTGTTCACTGATATCAGACAATTGTATGAGTGGTGCAACAGATCATAGAGTGCCTGTGCTCTTAGCTCCTTCTATTCGACTCTCTCTGGTAATGGGCAGAGCACTACTCTGTCGGAGCACTAAATCACGCCATTGTAATGATCTGTTTGTTTGATTCATTCAATATAAGACCACATTATGCTATTCAGAGACCCATTTCTAAAGCATTCAATAGATAGACATAACATTTTAGTTACTTATTTCTCTTTGATTATCCGAAAATTACAGTTAACAAATGATCTATGACATTCAAAGCTTAAATTGTATCTTATTAAATAACTTTACGGCAGTCTTTTGTTTGAATTTAATTGTTATACCTATTTTTGAGGACAACGTCGGGGTAAGAGTTAAATGTAAACCTTTTTCTTATCTGTGATACCAATGATGAGTTACGTTGCAAACAGCGATTAAGAACAGCCTCAAGGCTTGAGTCTCTCTCCCAAAGCCTGGCAATCAATTTTAGGTGAAATCATTTTTATGATAACCCCTTTGATGACTGCCGTTATAGTAATTAAGCTTTCATTTAAATTTGTTTTTTATTTTATTATTAATTTAATAGTTAAATACAGCAATAGTTTTTGGTATAAAATGTATCACACTTAATTTGAGCCAAAAGTTGTGTACCAGAAGGACAGGGCAGTTTACAACTACTCCAGCTGCATCTTCTCTTTCCAGGTAGACAGCACTGGTATTTAGTATAGAAAGTGTCGCATTTGGTTTTGGACAGAATTACTGTTCCGGAAGGACAAGTAATTCTACAGTCCGAAAATGCACAGGTGACGTCGCCTTGGATACAACACTGGGATTTAGTATAGAATGTTTCGCATGTAATAGTGCTCAGTGTCACAGTTCCAGTATCACAGCCTCCCATATCACAGCCGTTCCATCCGCACTGTGTGTTAAGGACTGATTCAAATAATAGACCTGTTAGAAAAATGGACAGAAATTTGTTTAAAAGCATTTTCAAACTTTATCCGCACAATGATATTCAGTGGATTTCAAACCCTATTTATAAGTTAGCCCCGAGTGACTTACAAAAAGCTTTACATAACAGCAGAGATGGCCAATGAAAATTTTTTTAGGGCGTATTGGGGAGTGGTATTTTGTTAAAAAGTCCTGGGGGTTATGGTGTAGGGTAAAATGGCGGACAGAAATGAGCCTGAAACGGCCATTTTCTTCTAAAATAGGCTCATTTTAAGCTTAAATTAGACTATTTAGGCTATGATAAGGCTATTCTACAAGTTAAAAGGCTTAATTCCTTCAAATAAAGAACAAAATGGCGGATTTTCCGGTTGCCATTTGCAAAAATGTCTGATTTTTGGCTGACATTATCTAACATCTTAAAATTTGCTTAAAATATGGCCGGCTCGCTTCGCTCGCCTCGAAGGGGAATAGGGGGTATTTTTAGTTTACGGGGAGAAACGAAATACAGCCCCATATTGGCCACCTCTCCATAACAGTTATAAAATGTTTTGTTATCAGTCATTATCATTTTGTTTGATTATTTCACATTTTTGTAGAGATATTCTATTCTGGGAACTTATTAATTGCACTTTTTTTTAAATAAATCACTGAAATGTTTTGTAAACTTTGTATTATTTTATCAAACGATAGATTAATTAGAAAACTGATAAATATTTCAATATTGGATAAAAATTTTAGATTTTTGAACAAACATTTATCTTTTATTGCTTTGTAGGTGACAAGAGCAATTAATTTTCAATAAACTAGCTTGATTTATTAACTTTTCAAAAGCAAATTTTTTGTGGTTCTGGGATGAGTTAAAAACTATTTTTAAGCAAGATCATAAGTTTAATAATTAACATTTTAAAATGTGAAAGCTGAAAATGTAGTGGCGAAGAGGTATAGCTGAAAAATGTGTCGGGTTTTTGCTGTTAATATAAAACGTTTTTTACTTCAATTAATTTAATGTATTTAACTCTAACGGGAGATAAGCTTCGGTTGAATACACAGAGTATAACAATCATTCAATTCAAGTAACCCGGAGCTTATTTTTCAGATTTTTAATAAAAACAAAGATTGGTATGCCCTTGCTCTCAATAGGTTAAAGAGGTTGAGATTTCCCTGATCATTTAAGGGAATTTTTTGCAAAACAACCATTACGAATATTTATACCGCATTACCTCGAAAATTAGAATATTCCGGTCTAAAGGTTGATGACTACTGTTATAGTAATAGAGCTTTTGATTTCAATTTGAATTTTTTTTAATTCTCAATTTAATAGTTAAATACAGCAATAGTTTTGTGTCTGAAATGTGTTACAATTGCTTTGAACCAAAGGTTTTGTACCAGGAGGACAGGACATTTGACAACCACTCCATTGGCATACCCTGTTTCCAGTTAGACAGCACTGCGCTTGAGTGTGGAATGGGCAGCATTTGGTTTTGGTCAGAGTGACTGTTCCAGGAGGACAGAGATATCCAGAGGCACTTTGACATTCAGTAAAAGCACAGGTGGCGTCTCCTTGAATACAACACTGGTATTAAGTACTGGGTGGGTTGCATGTATTAGTGCTCAGCGTGACAGTGCCATTAGCACAGTTTCCCATATTGCACATATTGTACCAAGGACTGACTCAAATGATAGGCCTATTAAAAAAATTTGTTTAAAAGTATTTTCAAACTGTATCTTGCACAATTATAATCAGTGGATTTGAAACCCTTTTTAAATGTTAGCCGAGTGATTTACAAAAAAGCTTTACATAACAGTTATAAAATGTTTTGTTATCCAGTTTGTTTAGATATTCTATTCTGGGAACTTTTCATTAGAAAACTTGCATTTTTTTAATAAATAACTAAAATATTTTGTAATTATATCCGTCTTTGCGATCAATTTTGTAAACTTAGTATTTTATCAAACGATAGATTCATTTGTAAACTAATAAACATTTCAATAATGGTTAAAATTTTAGAATTTAAAACAAACATTTATCTTTTATTACTTTGTAGGTGACAAGAGCAATTAATTTTGAGTGATAAACTAGCTTGATTTATTAATTTTTCAAACTCAAATTTTTGTAGCAATTATCATTTATTAATGTGTAAAGGCAGAAAATGTTATGACAAAGGGTATAGCAGAAAATGTGTCCGTTTTTGCAAAGTTGGTCTTTTAAGTGAATTGAGTGCTCAGATTCTGTTGAGATCAGATTGTTGTTGAAGACCAGCGCCGAAACCAGTCATCAGATTTTTGTCTCAACTCAAAGAATTAGAGTTTTTGTTGTTTCAAATGAAAGACGACTCTTATGACAAATACTTAGGCACTTATAAACAGGCGATACGGTAGACAGCAGTTGGAGTCGGCCAAAATCTGGTTATCGGTTTTATTCGGATCATTTTTATTAACCCCTAGCTTATTTTTCGCAGTATCATAGACTGGTATGGCCTGATCTCAATGAGTTAAAGAGATAAGGATTACCTTGTACATTTAAAAGAATTCTTGCCAACAACTCTTACGCTTATATCTACCGCATTACCTCGAAAATTATGTATTTGTAAAAAAATCAAGAACTTATCTTGGAGATTGATTTTTTTACAATTGTTCTAAACACATCTACCAAGTTCATTTTACAATTATGTATTTCTCAAAGTTGATGACAGCCGTAATAGTAATAGTCTTGAATTTCAATCTGGATTTATATTTTATTCTCAATTTAATAGTTAAATACAGCAATAGTTTTGTATATCAAATGTATTACATTTGCTTTGAGCCAAAAGTTGTGTACCAGAAGGACAGGGCATTTGACAACCACTCCATTGGCATATTCTTTTTCCAGGTAAACAGCACTGGGATTGAGTATCGAAAGTGTTGCATTTGTTTATGGACAGAGTCACTGTTCCAGAAGGACAGGCCCCTTGACATTTTGTAAAAGCACAGGTAGCATCTCCTTGAACACAACACTGGGATTGAGTGTCGAATGTATTGCATTTACTAGTGCTCAGCGTGACGGTGCCACTAGCACAGCCTCCCATATTGCAACCGTTCCATGCACACTTTGTGCCAAGGGCTGCCTCAAATGAAAGACCCATTAAGAAAATGAGGAAAAATTTGTTTGAAAACATTTTCAAATTGAATCTTTCACAATGAGAATCAGTAGATTTGAAACCCTTTTTATATGTTTGACGAGTGGCGTAATAGACCAGTTATAAAATGTTTTGTCAACAAAGTTGTTTGATATTTCACAATTTTGTAGAAATATTCTGGGAACTTACTCATAGAAAATTTGCACTTTGTTTAAATAAATCACCGAAATTTTTCGCAAACTAAAAAGTGCAAACATTTTATCAAAACATGGATTCATTTGAAAACTGATAAATATTTCACTATTAATTAGAAATATTAGAACTAACATTTTTCTTTGCAGTTGGCAAGAACAATTAATTTTTTGGATAAACAAGTTTGATTTATTAAATTTTCAAACGCAAATTTTTGTTGTGCTGGCTTGGAAACTGTTTTTGTAGCATGCTAATAAGATCATATTATCATAAAAGTTACACTCGAATGCCAGTGTATTAACATTGTCAGAGCTGAAAATGTTGTGGGTAAGTAAGATAACAGAAAAACGTGTCGGTTTATTGTCAAATTCATCAAAGGATGTTAAAGAGTTAATGCAAAAATTGTTGGTCATCATGTTAATTTTGTACCACAAGATGATAATGAAAATGATTAAAAACTTTGTAATATTTGAATTGGCTTTTCCTTCAATTAAATAATTTCAAAACTATTGAATCTTATAAAAATCAATCACTTGAGACCTGAAAGTATTTGTGCGGATCAGTTATCTATAATAGAATTATTTTCAAATAATCAAGTATAATTATAATAAAAAACAGCTTTCTACGAAATAAAAGTTTTGAATGTCAGTGAAATTAGGGCTCATCAGTCACTTTATTCCTTTCCATTTGGGAGTTCTCTCGTAAATCCATTAATCTGTTCTAAAATTCGGTAAACTATCAGAAAAATTTCAAATATCAGTCATCAAAACGATAACTACAAAAAAGTTGTGTCAGAAAGTTGTCTGAAATGAGTCTCACAGTCATTATCTGTAATCCAGACACGAATTGAATAAATATAACAAAAGTGGAGAGAAATCCGAATCAATAGAATTGAATGCAACAATAGAACAGTCATTAGAGCCTCTAATTTCATGTCTATTTCA
Organism: Euzetes globulus; assembly: GCA_034695525.1. Taxonomy (NCBI): domain Eukaryota; kingdom Metazoa; phylum Arthropoda; class Arachnida; order Sarcoptiformes; family Euzetidae; genus Euzetes; species Euzetes globulus. The sequence continues at coordinate 7,105 of JAQIWP010001838.1, forward strand.
GTGTTTAGTCATTTCTTTGTGTTGCAAAAGCCATAGAACCAGAGCTGTGAGAACCCGGTGCCAGAGATAAAACGCTGTGGAGCTAACGGTGACTCGTCTCTGCACAATAAATGTCTGTTCTCTCCAATATTAGGTCTAATCGCACAATGGATCCACTGGTGCAGTATCTGTATGGGCACGTGTTCTCATTAGAAACGATTCTGGTGTTCCCTTAGGGCCAGATCTATTGCCTGACCAATCGATAGGGCACTGGTAACAGAAGCACATCTCGAATCTCAATAGTAATTAGACGTTTGGCACAAACACTCCATTACTTCTATTATTTTTATTATCATTACTGTATTGAACACTACTGTTCCCAAACTGACTCGGATTAGAATTTTTTCATTATAATTCCAAATGACTTTATTGCTAATTATATTTCCAGATAATAAGAATATAAAGGAAATTGATTATGAACTTCATTGCCACCGAATACCTATTCTGTGCTCTCCTTTGATAACTTTCTCCTTAATTCGGAATACAGTCAAGTGTTGGGAATCTATGGATTTTCCTATCATTCTGTTTAAGCTCTTTCTCATCATTAGAATACAGAGAGAATTACTGTTAATCTATCTGTTAGTCAATGAGGTTAAGCACTGGTATTAAACCAGTCCTGGAATTAAATTCTCTGTTGAATTTCAACATCAGAATAGTGTTCACCTCATTAATTAGTTGAGAGCAATAATGGAGAAAAGGGCAGAGAACAGGCCTATATTAAGGATGCCATAGGAATAATATGCTAGATTATAGCAGTGCAAATGAGACTTTTATTCTTGTTTGTTAGTCAGCATTAATAAAAGACATGAGAATAATATTTTTCATCAAAATTTAATTAATGGCAAAATTAATTATAGCGCAAAATGTAGCGAAACCTCTGAAAAATTCAATTTAATTGAAGCGTTCGTTGAAATTGTAAGACATGTTCTGTACTTCTGGGCAACAATTTATTTGATACTATATTATGATTATTATTATATCAAATAATTAATTTCGAGTGCACTTCAATGTGAATGACATTTAGATTATGGGTCGGCGTCTCCGCTATCTGTTCATTGATTTTGAGGCACGTTTTTAATTACGTGTCTCCGTGTCTGTGCCCTGACTGTTGGCTAGTAATCTATAGTTAGATGTGCTGTCTCACGAAAAATCCAGTTTTCCATTTGTATCATCCATTTATTTCATTATCATTTCATTCATTTCGATTGAATTGTGAGCACAAAAAAGTAGTCAAACATTCTTTTATTATAATTTTATTTTCTCATTCAATTGCAATCCAATGCCATTGAATGACTCTGTCGTTTGATTGGCATCATATCCAGTGCTTCACAATTGCCTTATCCTCTCAATAGAAACTCTTACTCTATTTGCTTGAACGGTTCGCTCTTCAGAAACTTTACATGCTCATAGTTAGACTAATATTATTTTGATCGTGTAATTCCTCTTATGCCATTCTTCTGGCTCTCCCCCTCTATCATTGCACTCTATCATACACTTGATATTACTGTGCTCTGAACAGAATAAAAATGTTTGGTCTCTAATGAATTTCATTTCTATTTTTGAAAATGTATTGAAAATCAGAGATAAGAGAATTTCAGAGAAAATAGCGCTCAGTTTATGACATTTTAAGATCTGATTCCCTCTGGCCATTAGTCCTGACTCTGAGTCATCTTTAATTAAGCTGGGCATTTCGGTGAAATAAAAGAATATATTAGACCATGACCATCGCTAGTTCCTATTCAATTGATAGTAAAGTTCAACAATTTTGCTTATATTTCAATAAATAAAAATATTTTTCCATATTTTTGTTATTTGTATTATTAGAATGGAGTGGAAAGCCATCAGAAATACGAGAAGAGAGAATAGTGGCTAACATTTTATGAGAGAATAGGAAATGTATCGACGATTGGTAGGAAAAAACCGACTTCTGATTAGATGCCAGCTCTCAGACAACACATCCAACAGAGTAATGATCTCTTGAGGACTGGTGTGACCAGCTCAAAATGGCAATATCAAGGAAATAAATTGAGGAACTTCAAATAGCTAACTTTGAATTTTAAACTAAAGTAGGCAAAATATTTATTTTTCAGGAAAATTTTGTAGGAACTTAATGTAAATGTGTAAATATTACCCAGAAACTTTAAATGAAATATAATTCCGGTCAGTTGAGTAGTTCTGGTCATTCTATTGCGAATACAAAACTAATTCAGAACCAACTGATAGTTTTTGGGCTATTAGTTGACAAACACCATAAACAGAGAGACAATTCCTATGACTTCTTCAATGTCTTAATATCTGGTATAAGAATATATCGTAATATAAAGAGAATACTTATTTGTCATTACATTCAAAGTGTTTCTCAAGTTTTCTGTCTTTGACTGTCTTCTGATTCTCTCTATTCTGTTGTTGGGATTCGTGTATCGAATCGAGCGATCGATTGACTGCCGTTTTGTGATATTAAGGCTAATATGACTTTTGCAACTCTCCCTGAACCTAATCATAAAAAATATCATCTTTTCGTTTGACTTCTATTTCTCAGACATTCATTAATTTTATTGCTTTCAATCATTTTCTTGTTTCCTATTCATTGAGTTTCTGACTCAAAATCCTTAGTACTTGGAAATCACAAAAAACAACTCTTTTTATGTATGACAGGAATAGCCAGAGTGTAGTCCTAAATGAAAGAAATCCTTAAAAATTTTCAAGGTTTTTGTTCACCAAGTTAATCAAAAATTGCATTCAATTAATTCTGAATCAATTTATGTTCAAGACTTGATTCATCAATGAATATTTTATTTACAAGTACATATCTGTAATGATGAGAGCTTGGTTATCCAATGGCTTAAGATTTGAAAAGTAGTTCACTTTATAAGACGTCTTAGTTTTATGTTATTTAAATGAAAAACAAACTCTTAATAGAAGTTAATATTTGATGTTTTTTATGACTTGTCTCTAATGTATTGTCATTTTTGTTGAGTTCTTTTCTCGATAAATATTTGGTCATCAAATTTGATTGTTATGGTCTTCACATTAGAGGAAATTGCATTTCGTTTGATTGAGAAATGGCTTATTGAATGTCAAATTGAGTGTCAGATCAACAAAAAAAGAACCGGAGCTCAGCTCTAGACAATAACCAAGAACATTACTCATAAATTACTTTATTATTCTTTGACAACAGACAGATGAATACAATAAGTTATTTAAACAATTTATTTCATTATTAATGGAAACAATGATTAATGTGCTATTGACTGTCGAGGAATGTCTTACAATTGGTTTTATTAATATTCACTAAAATACAGAATCAATAGAAAGGGAAAACATTTTTTTCAGTCAATTTGGGAAAGAATTGTTTGAATTTTTCTTCCTTGAATGATATGCCAGATTTGGGACACTGTCCTCTTCGGAGTGTAATCAGTGACTCCGATTGATGATAAAAATCAATGGCCTTATCGTTCAGTGCAAACTATTACTATAACTAGCTTTAAGGCATAGGTTTATCATCTTTTTTGTACTATTTTTACTCAATAAAGAGATTTTAAAAAATTAGAAGTAATTTCTGATTAATTATTAGAATATTTAAAATAATTTTGAATAAAATAATTTTTTCGATTTATTTTTGTATTCAATTATAATGTTTTACTGAAACTTTGAATTTGGGAATAATTTTAATCCAGAGTCAGATCCAAAACGTTCAAAACGGCGGAAACGTCTTCGCTGTTGCGAAACGACTCTTTAATAATTGCTTTTTGATTCTCCACTTCTTTGTCCAAATCGAAGGCCTTTTTGTTGTTTGGAACAGACTTTTCAGTTCCACTCTCTTTGAGACTAAAGATATCAGCGCTTGAATCCGATGAGACAACCGATATAACCGACTGAATGGAATCATTGCTGAATAAGTCGTCCTTTTCTTCCGATTGAATCTTCTTTTTATCTTCAGAGGAATCACTCGATTCGGTGGAAAAGATTTCTGCGAACTCTTGACTCGAACTATCAGTTGAGTCACTCGATTGAGTGGAATCTGAATCCATGTTTTGGATGAATTGTGTGGTCTTCGTTACAGCGCTTCCACTTCCAGTTTCTGTCGAACCCTTTCTATCCAATGATAGCTTTGATCGGATGGAAACGTTTGGTGACATTTGCGATGAATCAGACATTTTCTCATTGGATTCAATGGATTCTCCTATGGATTCACTCCAATCTTCTTCCGATTCACTGATCAGTTCTTCATCAGATGGAAGACTCATTGAAGAATCTGAAGAAGAGTTCAAATTTTGCGAATCCAAAGTTGAGACACTGGTTGAAGGGGTCGCCAAAGAATCCAATGTTAAAGTTTCCGAAACAGTTGATTGACTGCTGAAACTGCTATCCGGTCGGACGTACTCTCCCTTATCTTCATATTCATCCTCGACTTCATTTTCCAATTCATCTTCAGAATCATATTTACTGTAATTCCAAGAGTTGTGCATTTGATCCAAATTATTGGATGAGTTCGATTGAGTGGAATCTGAATCTATATTTTGGATGAATTGTGTGGTCTTCGTTACAGCGCTTCCACTTCCAGTTTCTGTCGAACCCTTTCGGTCCAATGATAGCTTTGATCGGATGGAAACGTTTGGTGACATTTGCGACGAATCAGACATTTTCTCATTTGATTCAACGGATTCTCCTATGGATTGACTCCAATCTTCTTCCGCCGATTCACTGATTAAATTCAGTTCTTCATCAGATGGAAGACTCATTGAAGAATCTGAAGAGGAGTTCAAATTTTGCAAAACCAAACCTGAGATATTGGTTGAAGGGGTCGCCAAAGAATCCAATGTAGAAGTTTCCGAAACAGTCGATTGGCTGCTGAAACTGCTATCCGGTCGGACGTACTCTCCCTTATCTTCATATTCATCCTCGACTTCATCTTCTAATTCAACTTCAGAATCATATTTACTGCGATTCCAAGAGTTGTGCGTTTGAATCAAATTATTGGATGAGTTCTGATTGCGATCACAGATTCTGAGAGAATCGCTGAACTGTTGAACCAAATAATCCGGACTTTGATTCAATCCGAAGGTCTCAGAAAGTGTTTCCGACTCATAAGAGTCAGTCGACTTTGGCTCCGATGGAAAGAGTGGATCACTCAACGGATCACTCAACTCAGGCGACAAAAGCTCTTCTTCTCTGATGTACGACAAGCTCTGAGTATTGAATGAGTGCTGACCGATGTGTAAACCATTATTAGAATCAGTGTCATTATATGGTTCAATGATCTCTTCAGGATCTGATGGCCTTCCGAGCCATTCCGCTGAGCCATAAATAGGTGGCCTAAGATTGCTGTGGTATTGTTGAGACCGGAAGCCGGAACTGATTGAAGAACTCATCGGCGGCCGTATATTTACCGATGGTTGTGACCAATTGTATGCTCCGGTTTGAGAAGAGTTGTAGTCCATGGATGACATTCTTTGGAACGAAGGAATACAAGAACTGAACTTCTGATTCCTAATGGCCTCAACAGAGGGGTTGACCACCGAATTTTGATCCCTTTCCATACGATTTGTCTGTCTTTGTCTGTACTGCGAATAATATTCTTCGGGAGAACTCCTATCGACTGATTTGAAGCGACGATCCATTGATAATAAACTTTTGGTTCTTTTTGGAAATCAGTTGACAATACTTTTGAAGAATTTGTTTTGAATTGAATTCTGAAAAACTAACGATTATTTGAATTTCATTAATATTCCCATTGAATGGACGCGCGTTACTCCTCTCATAAAACTTAACTTTCTTCAAATTTGGACCAATTTTTGTCAGGAATTCTTCAAAATACAGTCAAGGAATTGTTTATCAGTTCCTTCTGTCCATTGAAGACAAGTCTTTGGAACTGTTTGGACAGACATTCGAAGCGAAACTT
>JAQIWP010001839.1:0-13043 GCA_034695525.1 Euzetes globulus
CATAATTACAGATAATTCTGATATATAATACAATATAATTATTTAAAAAGAACCTACTCAAATTATTAATTGAATTCAAGAATTTTGTCACTACCTGTAATTATATTTTGATTAAAATATATTTATTTAAACCAATAGAATATAACCGTATAATAGAAAAATTAATACTCAACTCAAATTGTTAACACATTTCAAAGTTTGTCAATTATTTTGTTTGAAATGTTTTTGAATTTCCAAATAAACTTGATGATAGCACACTTTATGTCAAGTGTTGAATCATTTATTAAATATCTAAACAATTAATATATATTTTAAATCATAATAGTTTCAAACAAAAAAATAATATCAGAACAAGAAAATCAAATAAAAATTCCGGAAAATGGAATATTATTTTAAATTAAATAATTTGATGAAAGAATATTTTTCAGATAAAATTTTGCCCTGATTATAATATCCGTCTGATTTAGTCTGATTTTTTGGATTTAGGTTATTTTGAAATCATATAACATCTGTGTCTAAACATATACATAACAAAACCTATCAACAATTTTGATAAAAAAAATTTTGTATAAACTATTTTTACATAAATAGAGAACGAATTTTGTTATATGTATTTAAAGCTATTCTGTTTTCATTAAATATTTATTATTTAATTAATTTATAAAATGGGAAAGTTTGTGCCTATTTTAATTTTGGTCTTTTGTCTTATATTTATCTATGAGATAGGTGGACTCACCACCAATGAAACTCAGACTGGTAAGTGTTATTATTTTAACCATTAACTAATGACCACCAATTAGTGTTCCCAAACCTAAAATCATTATTCCTTGATTTTCCTTAAAATTCAACAAAACCCACCTTGAGCTTTCCTTAAGAAAACATGTACTAGTTAAATACCACTTAATTTATTTAAAATCCTATTTTACACTTTTTAATTTTCTATTTGTATTTTCTATTTGTATTTACAAAATTAAACAGATTAATTGACATTTGATTGAATAATTTAATGTTTTTAGTTTTAATTTAATAATATATTTTTGGTTTTAATCCTTAAAATAGTTGATTCAAATGTCATGTTCAAATTAGATTCTCTTTCAAGAGTAAATTATAGTTTTCTTAATGAAAAATTTAAAAAATTGTACACAATTTATCTATTTTATTTTACATTATTACACAAAATTTTACCTTGAGCTAACATACTCAAGGAAATACACTTACCTTGAGACTTGAAAGAGAATCTAATTCTTTGAGAATCAAGGTGATTCCTTGGGGTTTGAGAACTCTACCATCAATTGACATGTTTGATTTGTTTTAATTAAAAATTAAAAATATAAAATTCAGTCAAGATAAGTTAATTCTATTTTTAAAGATAAAAGTTATTGTTGACTAGAAGCTATCGCGGAGGATCTTAACCCATTGGCTACTTTTAATTAAATTCAAAAATTTCTTTTATCAAGCAACTCTATTTATAGAACATTAGACAATGGGATAAAAAATAGTCAAACCACTATTCACCAAATCTAACGGTATTACCTTTATGTCCCATAACGACCCGTTCCCTGCCCAGTCACGGACTTTAGGCATCACTAATAAATAAAGATTAAATTGATTAACAATTCAAATACTTTTTATTCGCATTCAATTTCAAATTAAATCTTTCAAACAATAATAAATAAAGTTACATGAGTAAAGTCAGACAAATGCTGCAAATTTTATATAAATCATTTTGGAATATTTTCATTATACAAAAGATATCATAAGAATTCAAATATTCTAAAAATAATAAAAGTTTATTTGATGATCCCTAAAATATATTTATCTATTATTTTTACCTAGATGTTTCATTACGATCTGAAAGAGTCGCAATTCAACCATATTTTTCATTCGGCCTGGCACAATCAATCATCAAAATGACTTTAAAACTGATTGGACCTGCAATGAAATTAACCAATGGATTCCTGGGTCAAGTTGAAAGTGGTAATCTTGCGCTAGATCAAATTACTAGTATTCTCATGGAGATGAACAAAAAATTGGACGAACTTATTAAAGAAATTCAAGAAAAAGATATTATAGCCAAGTACAATGGATATGTCGATCAAATTGAAGCTCTAAATATGTCGATAACCAGTTATACGAACACACCTAACGCTATTACCGAGAAGAATTTAAGAAACGCATGTGACAAAAATAGCATGGAAGAATTTATCATTTGGCTTTATGGAGAGACAAGTAGACCAGGAAGTAGTATTTTCAATATAGTCAGCAAGGACATGGACTCGTTTATCGTAGAAGAATGGGATAATTTGATCTTCTACAGAATGAGACAGGCAATCACATCCTATGTTATGTGCTTCACCGTGGTCAACAGTGAACATGAAGATCTAATTAATGAAACCTTGTTTGGAAAACCTGGCTCGAACAAGGGAATCGTATATCAATTCGAAGATTATTTGACAAGCATAAATAACACTTTCGGAGATATTTACAAAAAAATTGATAATTTTGCGGTTCAATGGAAGAATGACGTCACCGACATTTGGAACAACCGTAAAACCAGTCAACCTGATCAATTCATTGAAGAATTGTTTAGTATCCTGGAGGGAAAATACAACTTTGTCTACTGGTTAACCGTTCTTACAAAGAGCCCTAAACAATATCAGTTTAGATATACTTTTGGTCCATTTAGTAATCAAACAATGATTAAAGATATAAGTCCATCGACAAAGAGTAATCAGGAACTGCTAGTAATGTTTAGATACAAGAGGGTGGGCAAAATTGACCCAATTCATAGAAATGAATACATTGAAAAATGTGTCAAGAAAATTGGAGACTACCCATCTATTGATGAAGCCAAACAATATTGTCCAGACCTAATTGTTTACACTTATATTTTTCACCCAAGTGGACTCTACTCTAAAATGAGTCCGGAATCTAACTTTGAAAAATATGTTTACAAAAAACAAATATACATGTTTGGCTATGGCCCAGGTTATGAAGGATAGTTGATAACCAATCTTGTTAACAGTTGAATTTCACCAGGTAGCCAACTGAGGCTGGTTTCCTTTATAAAATAGAAATACCCCCTTATACCACCCTTGAAATAATTTTAATTGACCTTTTCCTGAATTTAGCAATGCTATTAATTTAAGTGTTTTTGTTTAATTTTGTTAAGTTCTTTGTGAAAACAAACTGTTGTATTTAACATGTTACTTATAAATATGATCTTCAATAAAGACATATTTAAATAAATAATTTAAAAAATTCAAAGACAAAATGCAGTGTTATATCGACTCATTTGGGGGTTTTCTTAGAAAACATATATTTTAATATTATTTCATTCAACGCCTTTCCAAATGAAATTATAATTTTCTTTTAATTGTCAACTTATTTAACAATTAGATAATTTAAATTATGTTTAAAAAAATTAAAATAATTTAGAGGTTCCTATCAATTAAATTGTTTTAAATTTATTTTTAAAATAACCGTGTTTACACACAGGAAGTGTATCTTTATTAGAATTGTCAATACAACTATAAAAACTTGTTATTCCCTTCGAGTTTTTGTTATCATGTAACTTATTTGGCTAATTTTATTTTGCTTTCAAAAAATGTTTCTAAAAATAAGTTATCGTTACTTTGCAAGAGTGTACAAAATTCGGTCAAGTTTTCATCTTTCAAAATAATCTTCAAATCGACAGAATTTTTAATTATTTTATCCAACATTTGTTGACAATCAGGTCTTTGATTGAAATCTTTAGAATATAAGCAAACAGACAGTGTTTCCAATAATTGTTTGAAATATATGTCCAAAAATGTGTTGGCATACTTTGAAGAATATCTTGACCTTGTTTAAAAAGAGGAAAACATTATTGAAAATGAAACAAAAAGCGTAGATTACATACAAATTTTTGCGACTTTTAATTAGCTGAACACTGTCTCCAAAATTAAATATTTCGGTAGCAATAAGTGCCAGACTATAGACATCTGACTTTTGATTATAAACTTGCGACTTTTTTTCCGGTGCCATATAACAAAGTGTTCCAACTTTAAAGGTATGTCTAATCTCAGGATCGTTGACTCCTTGAGCCATATAATCGCCAGTCAGGCTACCCTGGCAATCTTTAGATTTTTGGTGAGCTTTGGCTAATCCAAAGTCACAGAGCTTAAGGAATCTTCCATTGGTTCCATCAGAGATGAGCACATTCTCTGGTTTGAGGTCTCTATGAATGATAGGAGGCGTTAATGAATGCAAATAATGGACACATTCTGTCAGTTCTCTTAAAGGTTCGCATGAAATCCAATATTTAAATGTTTTGAATTTCTCGTCAGATATTGTTTTCAACGCTTTGATGACTTCTCTTAAGTTTTGTGAACAGATTTCCATTTGAATGAACAATAAATTTGTGATTATTCTGGAAATGTTTTTTGCTTCAATCCATGCATTTATGTATTGAACGACAAACTCAGTCTTTAATTTCGACAGAATCTTAACCTCTTTTAACGTTGTATTTAACTGATCTGATGAACAAGAATAGTTATAACTAATAAGTTATATATAATAAAGATTTGAGGTAAACTCACCATTATTTTCAATAATCTTTATGGCAAAGAACCGATTGATTGAATTATCCTTTACTTTGAACACCTGACCGAACCCAACCCTTCCAATGATTCCGAGCTCTTCAAAAGAATTTTCAAATTTTTTCTCAAAAATATTCTTGTATTCAGTTTTCACAACATTTTGTTTTTTATCTTTATTAAAGTTTTCATTGAATTTTAGTTCTTTAGTCATAAGATATCCATCGCTTGTTATGTGAATTGTTTTGAATAAACGCTTGAATTTATTCAAAAAGTAGTCATAAAAGTTCAAATAATCCGTTTCTTTTAATACAAACTTATCCTCTTCCTTTTTTAATCCTAATTCATAGACACATTTTTCGGTTTGAAAAGCAAAATGATATCCCATTCTATGCGCATCACTAAAATATGCTTGAGCATCAATTTGTTTAATTGACTTGTTTTTGATAGATAGTTGGAAGACTATTCCGTCACCTTTTAATATCACAAAATATAGACCAATTTTAAAACACTTTTTAACATTTTCTATTTGTTGCAAGGTTAGCATGATTTCGTCACTTAATTGATCCCAGATTTTCATCTTTCCATCAGTAGTCACACCATATGTTGTAAAATAGCAGTCAATAAATTTGAATTCAGTTTCAATTCCTTCATTTAAACTTATTCTGAGCGGAGTCAACACATTAACTGATGGAAGTTTAAAAAGTACCTCACAGCTTTTATTGTCACCCCATCCATAGATGTGACCATCGGATGACAGGGCCATAAAATGTAAATCACCACAACTTATGTAAACAATATTTTTATCGTCAAAATAGTCTATTTTCATGGGTTTGAAAAAGCTATTAAATCCACTCATATACCCCCTTGCTAATTGCCCAATATCATTGCGGCCCCATCCAAATATCTGGTTCTTGTTATTCCGGGCAAACATGCAATCATGTCCTTCATAGAACTCCTCCACATTCTTATTACACAATTCTGGTATTAATGCAAAGCCAATGACTCCTCTGTTGTGTCCCAAACCTAATTTCCCCAAATAATTAGAACCAAAGCTCAAAACGTTGTTGTCGGACATGACAAAGAAAGAGCACTGGTAACTTGAATCCCACTTATCCGACACATAGTAATATTTGATTTCACTTTCAATACTTTTTGGCAAATCATTGAAAACACCAAAACTCTGTAATTTTGTTGTTATTTCCCTGTTTTGCGAAAATTTTTTATAAAACTGATCGACATTTGAATAAATTTGTTTAAATATTTTCATTGAAATATAATTTCCAAAAAGTTCTATGAACTCAAAATCGATAGCATATAATCCATTGTCTCTTAAATGCATTGTTTTATAAGTTCTCTGCCTTTGAAACAAATAGTATTCAAACAAATTCTTATAATCTGTTCTTTCAATTGCTTTGTATTCGTATTTGTAAACAGCACTTAATGTCTGATATAATATGTAAACCTCCATGTTCACTTCTTCTACTTCATTGTTTGAATTTTCATCACTTATCTTGATCATTTTCTTAAAGTCAACAAAAAGTTCCCAACCATCAAATGACAATTTATAGATATCACAGTTGTTGAGTCGAAGTCTGTGCAGTGGACAGACCTTATAGTATTTTTAATCCCATAAGTCAATGGAATAACAATAGGAAAGGTTATTTTTTTTATCTTCCATTTAAGGCGGAATTGTCCAAATCTATTATCACCCCATCCATAGACGATTCCATCGGATGTAAGGGCTAAACAGTGTCTTAAACCAAAACTTATTTGAATAATGCATTTATTATCACAATAATCTAGTTTATGTGGTTTTAAATATTCATCAGATGATAAATAGTTTAGTTGTAATCTAAGACTATTCGGACCCCAGCTATAGATCAAATTTTTGGCACTTCTGGCAAACATACACTCATTTCCCTGAAAGAAATCTTCAATCTTTTTATCGCATAATTCAGGAATTAATACATAATTATTGTTATCATCACTACTAACTGTTATTAAAGCCACAAAATTTGCTGACACCCTCCCCAACGCCATAAACATGGTCATCATTAGTAACACAGAATCCCAATTTCATCCATTTGCACACATAAAACTTGTTAATAATTTCGGCGATACTTTTTGGCAAATAATGAAAAACTTTGAAGTCGCTAATTATTGCAGACATTTTAAATGCTTAGTATTTATTGTAATATTTATTAAAAACACGTTTTAATTACTTTTGTAAGAATATACGCAGCAATTTAAGGTTACCTAGTTATCACATAATAGATTAGATTATGTAAATTATAAGAATTTACTGTTAATTATTATTGCTTAGAAACTTTGAGACTTGAATTTTTTGATCACACATTGGTTTAATTTAATGCTATCAAGTTTTAATAAAGTTAGATTAAATATTTATCAAGTCTAGTATTAAATATGAAAACATTGAATATTGATTCAGTAATTATATAGATACAATTGTTATTAATTGATAATCAATATTTGTATGTTTTAATGAATAATCTTGCTTTTTAAAGATTTTTAAAAGTAATTATATTGTTTTTCATTTAATAATTTAACAAACATGATCAAGTAAATCAAATGGATTATTTAAGCTTTTAGAAAAACAATTTAATGTTTAATTGACATTTTCTAATTTTATTGAATAATTTAAATAAAAATCTTCAAAATAATATTTTATTTTTAATATTTTAAAATCATTATTAAATAAAATACAAAATTAAATAATTTAGATAAATATTAAACAATTTCTCAACAGTAAATCATGCGATTCATTATATTAAAATAATTTGATCTTACAATGATTCAAGCATTTTGTAACGTAGAAAATATGTTAATTGTTTTCACATCCTTTCAATGTTGTTTTCAATTCAATTGAAGGATTAATATTTGACATAACTGTAGTACACATATCTTGATTGTTTACCAATTGTACAGTAATTCTGTTATTTCGAGATGTGCTAGCACTATTTCTGAATTTGCGAATTTTTTTGTTTTTTTTTGATAAATTAAAAATTTAAATTGAAAAGGTTTTGATCTATTTACATCTAATAATATTTACATCTTGACAACTAGTTGTTAAAACTGATGTCAACAATGTTAAATACTATAGTCATCTTTGTAATATTTTGCTGTTCATTGCAACAAATAAATGCTGTCTGTTGTCCTTCAATGAGTGGTCTTGATTATTGCCCAGATGGATCTGACAAGATTCTGGATCCAATGTTCGGACGTATTCAAGAAAACAGTTTCACGTTCAACTTTTATTGTGGCCGAGGTTGGTGCAATATATTCGGCTGTAACTGTGACCAAGGGTGTCGTGTTTGGGAACCACTGCCATCTGAACGATATGTTTACTATTCTGACAATGGACATGATTGTATGGGACCCTGCACATTTGAACCAGAATTCAGAGCTCCTTATGAATATGAAAGTAAACATATCTACAAATGTTCACTTGGTACATTGGGTCATAGGTCACAATGGTCAAAGGAATTTTTTGGCGACTGTTCACCAAGACCCAATTTAAACAGTTATGGCCTGCCCTGTCACGGAAAATGCGACACATTTGGAGAATCATATTACAGGTGCAAATCTGATGCAAATAACAAAGCAGTCAAGTTTAGAAAGAATGTTATGTTACCCTGCTCACAAGTGGTTGATAAATGCGACGCCTGGAAAGAAGATATTCGCAAAAATTTGTTTTCTGATCTGTCTAAGTATAAAACAAGTCTTCCAGGATCGAACAATATTAGTTATAAAATTGGAACAACACTTAATTTGGACAATTTTGATTTTTTTGTTTACAAATATGCTAGTTGCGCCACTATTGCATATAATTTTAAAAATGTTAACCGTATCAGAGAATTTAAAATCGTCAATGATCGAGATCATAATCCAATTAGGACTGTATATTATACAGGTAGTGTTGATCAGAATAATGACAACAGATTGGTCAGAATGCTCAAGGCTGTTATTACTAGTAAACATCTCGATAAACCTATCGTTTCATCTAATCAGACATACGAGAGTCGAATGAGGTTCATGAATGCTCAAGGTTACAATAATAAGTGGTCACCTAAAGATGAGAAGGGTGACTTTCTTGGTGGCAAATTTGGTGCCCCAATTGAATGGTATAATATTGGTCCACAAACACCATTATTGAAAACAAATTATGAACTGGTTGCAAATTGGATTAATAATGATGACCGTATCAGGAATTTACTGAACATCTGCGGGGGTCAAATTGATTGGACAGTAATAACTGGATATTATCTTTTTTCAAGCATTACCAGGCCCAATGACTATAAACTATGCCTAAATATTAAAGATGAGATGGGTAAATCAATTGCTGAAGGCGTTGAATTATTTGAAAACCATTGAAAATAATTTAACTGGCGGTTCAAAATTGCATAACTTTAAACTGAATAATTATAAAAATTGAAACGTTTTTTCTAAATCAAGAACATTTTACATAAATTAAAAAATTTGATATAAACCTATTTATTAAAAAAAATTAAAACTGTTTATACCCATTTTTGTACTTGAGCAAACAACTCATATTCAATATAACTGTAATTCAAATATTATGATTGTTGCTAATTATTGCCTCTCATTCTGAGCCTTTGAGTGTTTATGTGCATAATGTGCTTCAAATGTATAATTTAGCTGATTTTAGACTATTTTGCAACTATTAAAAACTGATTTATAATCAGGAGTATCGTTTGAATATGTTTTTCCGTCATATTTGTATTAAGTGATTAAATTCATTATTTTGATTACTGCATTTGCTTGTTAAATCTTTGATTTAAATATAAAGTGTTTTTTGCAGTAAAATATCAGAAAAGGTGATTCATTAAATTTTTTATGGTGAAATAACTTAAATAAATTAATAATCTAATAAAAATTTATTGAGTTTGTTTTACTGAATTATTTTTGAAAACTTGATGTTTGAGTCCAAATCCTTTTTCCTGAACTTTCTGTGCATTAGTGAACTGATCCCCAAACAAAGGCATAACAATCATGGGTTGACCAAAATTGAGTGTTTCGGTGACTGTGTTGTTCCCGCCGTGAGTTATCACCAAATCGACTAATGGCAACACTTTTGTCTGCGGCACAGAATTCTGGCCCACATGTTATCAGATAATTCATAAGTATCTCCTGCCTGTCCCTTCGAAACAATGAATCTATGCCCAGATTTGGACAGAATATTAATCAAACGTTTCATTAACTGGACGACAAGATCAGCCATTGCTCCCAATGACAGATAAATTAATTTTTCTCTCTTCTCGTCTCTGTTTTTCAATTTGTCCGGTAATTCAAATTCTTGTTCGTCTTTCCTCATGAAACAGTCAACTCCAACCCATTTGTCGGGAGTGGGTCTCAAATCTGTGTAATCGAGTTCTTCGGGAAACCCATAGAGATTGAGATGAGTCGGGAATACATCGACTGAATTAAATTTTTTTATCATTAAATGTTATTTTGTTTGAAAACTAATTTATTAATTTAATTTTAATAATGTTTTAATAAAAATGTTTTACACATCCATTTAATAAAAATCAATGTAATCTTATTTTTGAATTTATCAAATTATTTAAATAAATATAATAATTGTTAAAGAAAGATCATGTACACTTAATATTTTGTAAATGAAAAATATTATTATATATATTGCTTAATTTATTTACAGTTATATTTACAAATACATTAAAATTGTGTGCTTGCTAAATGCAAAAATAATAATCCTTCAACTTTAATCAAATATAATGGACTCATAAATTGACTAATTAATTAATTTTCCATATCTACCAGGGTTAGCGAAAAAATAACAATTACTTCAGTTGGTAGGTTTGAATTTCAATAAAATTGAAAAGTATGTCATTGAAAGTGTAATTATCTGAAAGATGAAAATAATTGAATTAAATTAATATTACACTCAATTTCTGAAATAATTTCTTACGTTAATAATGTTTTCAAAATTAATCGGTTTCTCCAATACTTCTAAACTAATGGTTGAATTCAAAACCCGATTGAAGTATAATTGAAACTAAAAACAGAAAAATATATTTTTTTAAATATGAAAAGTTAAATTTAATTTTAAAACCTGAAATTGTTGAGAATTTTTACCAAGATTAAGTGCCAATCCGTGAATTATATGAAGACTTCGTTTAGCCTCGATATCAATGAAAGCAATTATTATGCAGAGAAATAGTATTAACGCAAGAAATATAAATGACACCATCAAAAACAAATAAACAAAAATTATCTCGGATGGCTTGACGAAGATGATCGTATAGGTCATGCAACAAATCATTGAAGACCAAAAGGTTACCAAGATTAAGAATGTTGGTCCTAAAAAGGTATTCAATTCGTGCACAGAATCGCATAGTTTTCTATGTTTTTCAAGTAAATGACTGACGTTTATGCTGTTATTCAATGAATTAATTTGAGATATATCTTGGTGCAATTTTTTAAATATAATGATATATTTGTAGCACAAAAATATGATAAGGAAAAGGAACCTAAATATTGTTGGAAATCCCACTAAACCCTCAAATAGATAATCAAAATAAGCTAGAATGTAATTAACCGGATGAGTATAGATTGTTTCAAATTTTGTATACCAAAGACAAGTAAATACTATTTGAAGGGCAATTTGAAATGTGATATTTGTTTTATTGAAGAGCCTTGAAATATTTTTGCCCCATTGTTTTACTATTCTGTCCAGGTCATCGTCACGAACTTGTTCATAAATGTCGCTGATTTTAAATAGCCATTCATTTTTATCTAGATAGTACAATATTAAAAGTGAAGCAACCATACAGGTATAGGAGAAGTGCAAAGTGTCTATAATAAACCAGATCTCTTTGCCGATAAGAACAAATCCCACAAATCCGTATTTTTCAATATCATATTTGACCAGGAATAGTATTCGGAAGATATTAAGTAGAAGTTGAACAATATAGATGGTAATTATTTTTCCTAGTCGCTTTTTAAACTTGTCTGATAATTTCTTATCGAATGTTAAAGTGATTATTCTAGATTTTAAATCAAACCCAGAAATAATATCAAGCAAAAATGTTGACATTTTAATTATGCTGGTCTATAAACTTGATATAAACTATAAACTATTGAATTTGATGGAAATTTAAATTAATAACTTATAATAACACTGTTATATCTGAACAGGTTTAAATATTAAATAATGAATGTATAAATTACAAGTAAATTTAACAATCAACTTATGTTTGACCACTAACTGTGGTATTAGTTATTATTACTACAATTATTAAATTGTGTAACAAATTTGTTTTCGAGGACCGACTGTCTCTCGTCTTCAGCACAAGAGGTTCTGTGAGAGACCTCCAGTTCGACCAAACAGAGTGTTAAGGAGACGGTCGGAATGCAGATCAAATTCAAATTACAGGCAATAAATTGTGTTACAGATTTAGTCAATTCTATTTATTTACAGAAAATATTAGACAGATATAGACTTCCCACACAACAATCAAAAACTTTTTGCGTGTTTGAGTTTCTCAGTCTATTTTATACAGAGATCTTATTTTAAGAGTTTATTTGCTAAAGTCATTTGGAGGAAATGCAAATAGAAAGTTTTTTGGATCAGAACCCATTAAAAATTCAAGCAAAATAATTATTTATTCAATTCATAATTTCAGCAATGATTTAATAATCAATTTATATGAAAGTTAGGAAACAAAATCAGAAAATTGTTTCATTAACATTAAACTTAATATTGATTATTTTAAGTGATTTCCTCATCAATTTTAGAAAGTTTCATTTTCATCACTCCCACACTACTAATCTTCTTGAATTTTCTAAACATCAAAACAAATTTAGTCACTAAAACAATAATTCTCTGGGATTTCTGTATCTACCAATAGTTTATATAAATAAATAGTTTTCAAATATCTGGACTTAAGACAATTAGTTTATGGCTTTCCTTAAATTCTCGAATTGGCTGAAATTCGATCTCAACCTCACATTCCTGTTAACTAATGTAATGCTCATAGTCGGAGAGTTTGGTCATTCAGTCTCTCTCGTGCTGATGATGGGAAATAGTCATTTTCCCGAAAACAATATTGTTTCACACATTTTAATCAATTGTGATCCAAAAAATATCGCATTTAGCGATCAAACAAAAGTTGTGTAAAAAACTCAAATTGTGAATATTTTTACAGTTTTTTAAATTAATAATATCTATAGTAGCAGGGACTAGCAAGTCAGTGGGATCAGCTGAAAAGTTCTTTGTCATGGAAAATTATGTACTATTATAAATTAGTTACTACAATCCATCCTCGAAATAACGGAATCAGTGGTGCAGCAAATATTTGTCCGTTATATCGAGTTTCCGTTAAAGAGTGGTCTCTTAGAGTGCAGTAAGAGCTGCTGGTGCAGCGAAAATCTGTCCGTTAAATAGTTGTCAGTTATTTCGAG